>PVJL010004451.1:0-66249 GCA_004026885.1 Lyroderma lyra | reverse complement strand
TCCTCATCCTCAGCCTCAGGGCCCTGCTAACCCTGGCCCTGGCTCTCAGACACGCTTCCATTCATCTTCCACTTGTGCCCCAGCTGCCCACCGAGACACCTACTCCACACTGGCTCTCACAATCCTGCAGCCCTGGGAGGAGGCTAGGAGAGGGGGACTGAGCCTGAAGAAGGGTCACAACTAATTCAAGGACCCCATGTCCCCGCCACAGAGGCTGAGGTCCTTTAACCCCTCAGCTCCCCAAGGTTACTTGTACCAGGGCAGGGGACTGGGATCCTGTGGGTAACCCTGGAAGAAGCAGCTCAAGCAGGCAAACAGGAGAGGCAAGCATGAAGACCAACACAGATGGGGACAGGGACCCAGATGGGGGCTGAGGCCCAAACCAGTCAAGAGCAGGAACCACCCTCCCTACAGGGGTAGCGGGGATCAAAGCTCTGATAAGGAAGAACCCTGAGGGGAGACAGAACCCCAGGGATGGACAGCCTGGGGGCCTGGGCCACAAAATCTGGGCAGGCACTGATCCAGCCAGAGAGGCTGAGACAAAGACAGAGGCACAGACAGAAAGACGGACCAAAGGACGGAGTAGCAGGAGAAATGAAGGAGCGCGACACATGGCATGCGTTTTCTGGGGTAGAAAGGTGGGACGCCTGCAGCCGTCTTCCTGCTTCCCGAAGCTCCTGGCCAGCGCTGTCTGGACGCCCCAGCCCGTCCTGCCCGGGGTGCCCCAGAACTGAGGGCCCACGGGACTCTGGGACATGGGTTTAGGGTTGATAAGGTTGTCAGCGGCCGCAGCACCACGGGCTTACCCTACCTGGCACGCCTGGCTCTGGAGTGGAGAGAAACGAAGAGGAGCCGGAGGGCGCCGGGTTCCAGCTCCCGCTCGCCCGCTCGCCGGCTCCGCGGCTCTGCGCTCTCCAGCCGCTCTCCGCCCGCCAGCTCGCCCGCCGCTTTCAATCGCCGCCCGCCCCGCCCCCGGCCCCTCCTCCGGTCCTCCCCACTCCCGATCTTCGGCTCCCAATCAAGCCTCCGCCTCCCTCCACACTAATCCACCGCTCCTCGCCCTGCGCCTCCGGCTCCGGTTCTTGGCGGGCTGCAGGCCTGGAGCTGTCCGCAGCATGGTGCTGAATCCTCGGGCGCTCCCGCTCTGCGCTCGCCGGAGCAGGTGTCTCGCGGCTGTCTCGCGGCGACCTCCCCGCCTGGGTCCGACTGCGTCCGGGAGAGCAGTAGGCACGGGGCACGGGGCTGGGAAGGTCACTGAGCCCCAGGACGTGGACACCGTGCCATGGGTGCCCACCTACAAGAGCAGAGGGGCTGGCTCTAGGATTGGGGGGTACCACTGGTGGGACAGGTAAGGGGACGTGTGGGACGTGGGTGAAGCACTTAGACAAGTCTGTCCCTGTCCTTACATCTATTGCCCCCACTCATGGACTGCAGCTGAGTGTACATGCCAGGCCCAGGGAGGGACATGCGTTTCCGCCCCACATAAGAGCTGGGGCCTGAGTCACTAGGAGGAAGAGATGGAGGGGAGTCAGAGAACGGGGCCTCTTCTTCCTGATGACCTTTAAACCTGCTACCTTCCCCACACACACACACACACACCCATCTACCCAGACCTGATCACCCCCCACTAATCCCTACCTTCATGTGCAAAGGGCAACCTGGGATGGGGAGGGGGTACTACAGGGCTAGGGACTAGGGTCAAGACTGAGGGACATGCTGGGACTGGCAGCGGAGAGGGGAAGAAACTCCTGAACTGGCTGCTGCATAGGAGGCAGCTGGAGCTGGAGCTGCTGTCGAGGACGGCTCAGAGAAGATGCTCTGGACAATTCTTCCCACCACAGTGGAATGGGGAAGGGTGCCCCTGGATAGGGGTGGTGGGTGAGCTGTGGCACCAGACTGTGTTGAAGCATTTTGGGAGGGGTCCCATGCTATCTGTCCCCAGCAAGTGTACACACACACACACACACACACACACACACGCAAGTGCTAAGGAGCACAGATCTCTACATACGCACTGCCCCCCCTGGCACTGTCCTTTCTTCCACAGGTGGCAGGGGAGGCCAGGCCACCTCAGACACATGCTAATGAGCACTATCAAGCCCAGGCCTTTCCATCACACACACCTATATGTGCGCTTGGCAGTTGAGGGGATGGTGTCAGCAAGGAAGGACAGGCTTTTCTCCCTGGACACAGAAACCCAATGCCCCACTGCTCTGGAAAGAGCACAGCTGTGAAAGACAAACACATCAAACACAAACAAACAAACCATTGCTAATGGGAGGCAACCTGGCAGTGGGATGTGGGTTCAGAGCTGTCAGACAAGCTGGAGAGACAGACAGGCTGTCTCCTAGTTCCAGTGGCTCTCACCACCTCGGGCTGGTTCAGACTGAGGACTCCTTAGGGGAGGGTGAGTGATGGGCCAGGCCCTGGAGCAGAGGGGTGACAGCAGCAGGGTGCCGAGGTGACAGGGGCCACACAGCAATCCCAGCCCACTCACCAATGCAGCCTCTTAAACACACAGCACTTGAAACACAGCGCCAGTCCTCAAGGCCGTGACATGGCCTGCAGCAAGTGGCCTGCATGGTCCTACCACAGCACATGGATGGGCACTTCACACCCAGCTATGCGGCCACCAGCCTTACACACAGAGCTGCACATGGGGACACAGCCATACACACAGCAGTACACCTAAACACACAACCGCAACCCCGCTATACATGCAGACATAGCCACAACACACAGCTTTAAATGTGGATGCAGTCACAAACATATGGCTGTACACATGGACATGTCCACACATACACAGCTGTACTCATGGGCACACAGAGTAACATAACTATATGTGAACATACAAGCGCGCACGCACACACACACACACACACTGCTGCACACCGACACACAGCCACATACACACAGCAGTGTAGGGACAAAGCCCCCATGGTGATGCTCCTTGCTTGCCAGCCTCATAGCCCTGGAATGCCACCACAATTAGACACACAGAACACAGCAACTCATACACAAGGCCATCCACACAAATCCAGCCATGTTGGGCACAACCCCACCCAGCAGCACCACCAGCAGTCATGTCCAGGGTTACACGCAAAACCAAAGGTGTGTGTGTATATACACACACAGGTCAGAAACGAGGGCATGGCAGGACTGCCCTCACCTGCTGGGCAGACACCAGCCTGAGCAGAGGTATGCTCGGACCACAAACACAAAGACAGGCTGGGAGCTCCCCACTCCTGAGCCCCAGAGGCACCCCATGCTCGGCTCTGACACCCCTTGCCCTGCTCTCCAGCCCCTTGGGGGAGCCTCCAAGGCTGCTGCAATGGAGGGGCAGTCACCCACTGGGACCACAAAGCAGGGAGTGGCAGGCCTCCCAGACCCCTGCCCCCTGCCCCTACCCAGGGTACCTGTCCCCATTCTTTCCTTTCCTTGGGCTGGGGGTGCTCCTGGCCACCCCTGGCCCATCTGCATGGGAACCTCGAGGTGGCACAAACAAATGTACAGCCCAGTCCGGGTGAAACGAGAAAACCATTTGCTTTATTCTGAGTCCTGAAGCTTCCTTGTAAATCTGAGAAAAGATGCTAATAGGCAGCGGCCCGGGGCCGGGTGCAGGAAATGGTCCAGGGCTCCCTCGGCCCTGGGAGCCAAGAGGGCAGGCAGAGGAGGCTCAGCCTGAGGCCAAGGAATGCAAGTCCAGTTCCCCAGACCTGGCCCAGCCCAGCCGGGCAAGTGGAAGAGTAAGCAGGCTGAAAAGTCTGCTCAGTTCCTCAGTGACTGCAGCACACGGGCATGGGGACCACGCATCACTCCTCGTCCTTTTCAGGGGTACTGAGCTCCCGGGGCCACTTGGGAGACCCCAGGGGCTCAGCCTCAGGACTCAGCCTTGGCTCTCCCAGGGATCCTTCGCCCTCCAGGTCCAATTCCTCGAAGGATGAGCCGCTGGCACCTGACTCGCTGTAGCTGTGCTCACTGCGGGTGTCACTGTCGTCCCAGCCACGGCTGCTGCTCACCCCAGGGGACAATGTGGCAGCTGAAGTCTCCCGACTGCAGGGACCCACCTCTGGGCTCACAGAACTCGTGTCACTCATTGTGTCAGCTCCTGGGCCAGGAAGAGGGAGCATAGGTTAGCCGGGAAGCCTGCCTGCCCCCGCTCCAGGGAGAGGACACAGGCACACATGGCCTCATGAATAATAAAGCCACTGCTGGCTCAGAGGGCTCATTGCAGCAGCTCTCTGCCCTCTGCCCCCTGCCCTAAGTGGGGCTGCAATGACGGGGTAGAGGGAGAGCAGTGGGGGGAGGGAGGGGAGCCTGCTGCACAGTCCTCTTCCTGCCCTGAATTAGCCTCAGCTTCCTGCATTTTCACAAAGCCTGCTTCACCCCCACCCGCCACCCCAACAGTCCATTAAGGACCACTCAGCCCTGAGGAGAGAAGCAGAGGGCAGAACAAAGAGACCCAAGTGGTGTCCCCTCCTCCACCCCCAAGTCAGACTTGGAAAGAGGGTTGTCCAAGGTCACCTCCAGAACACTGCCCATAACGTGTGAGGGTGGGTGGGAGAATGGGCCAGAAAGCCTAACCCCAGCCCCTTCCCCCATGCAGGGCTCCCCAAGGAGCAGCCATAACTGGGAGGTCAGCTGGCCCCTGCCTCTGGGCCACATTGAGCCCTGATCTGAGGCTACAGCAGGAGCGGCAGGAGCGGATGGAAAAGTCCTGAGAAATCCTCGACCAGTTGTATGGAAGGAGGGTGCTGGGACGAAGCATTTAAGGGCTTTCTCTCCTATGCTTGGGTCACCCCAGAGGAGTCCTTACCTATCCCCAAGCACTGGTGGCTCCTGAGCCACCAAGCAGCACATGGGGACTGTGAGATCATGTGTAGGAGCCAGAAGCCCTGAGACAGTGCTGAGCGGGGCTGAGGGTCCAGACCCACGTGTCCTCCAGGCAAGCAGCCTTTCATCTGCCCAGTTTAGGAGCCACCCCTCAATTCATCTCCCCAGATCAGAGGCACCGAGAGCAGTTGGGGGTGGCAAGGAGGGGCGATGAGCTCAGGCCCACGGTGTAGGATGCACTGCAAGGGAGGGGGCAGCTGTTGCACATCACAGAAGGTGAGGGGTGGGCCAGCTCCCCCAGATCCTGTCTCCATGGTGATGGAGCCTGAGTCAGGTGCAGCTGGGAACTGCCTGGCATTTGGACTTGGCCTGGAACTTTCAGTGAGCCTCAGCTGGGGTCTAGGGTGGGGTTGGGGGAATTTGGGGTCTGCTTCCCCTGTCCCCTTGGTTCCAAGAAGATGCCCTCTGGGTCCTACTGGCAGAAGTAAAGTGAGCCCTGGAAGGGTCAGGCAGCTAGTGCAGGGCCCTCTTCTTGCTGGGGTCCCAGTCATGGCTCCCAGAATACAAGCATTCAAGAGTGAGCCTCGGCCACACCCTGAGTGAGCTCCGGTTCCCTCTGACCCAGGTCAGGACTTCAGCCCCTCATTCGGCCCTTAAATGATCAGTGCCCCAGGGGCTGCAGGCCTGAAAGGAGCAAAAGCCAGGACAGTTTCTCCCCAGCCCCATTAACCTGTCATGTTCTTCCCACCCACCGGTCCTCTTGGGACCCAGGTATAGAAACTTCCTCCCTCTAGCAGGGGTCAAAGGAAGGAGCCAGGGGGTGGCCCTTTAGGCCAGGACCCAGCACGCTGGGATGAGGGCAGCCCCTGGGACATGCGGGCACTTTGGGCAAAGGAGTACAAGGCAGGGGAGCGGTACCCCTCCAGCCCCACCAAAGTCTGCACAGGAGGAAGTCCCTGAGTCCTGGGCCTGCCCCGGGGCACCTAAATCCTCAGGATTGTTGGGGCAGGGAATGAAGCTGCCAACTCTACCCCAGACCCTGACTCCTCCGCTGCCCACAGCCAGTGCAAGGCGATCAAATATTCATCGCCTCTCTGGGGCTAAATAATACATCAATGTAATAACAGGCACAAGGCAGCTAATCACCCACTTTCACCTCCCAGGCCAAGGGGAGTTCCAGCAGGGAGGCAGGCGGGGACAGGCCAAGCCTTGGGCAGCCAGGGCCCACCACGCACAGCTGTGCAAGTGGCATGCACCTGGCAGGCAGGTGTCAGGGCCAGCCCATTCAGAGGTGGGCAGGCCCCTTGGCCCCCACTCCAGGAAGGGGTAGGGCTGGCCCAGAGCTGGGGCATGGGAGCTGTAGCCAGCTGTCATGGGGGCCAAGCTGCCCTTAAACACCCCTCGCAGGCAATATCTGGGAAGAAAGCTGGGTGGGTGGGCCAAGGAAAGAAGACAAGGCAGCAGAGGGAAGTCAAAGGAAGGTCAAGGCACTCCCCTTTTCTGCTTTGGGGACTGCCTAGGCTTACTAACCTTGCGCCACATCCTGTGCCCACAACAGGGGCACTGAAGAGTGTCTGCCAGACACGACCAGGCGGGTGGGAGTGGCGCCCCAAGGAGGTAATTAAGTGGCAGATGAAGCTAACTGTGACGGACACAGCCCCTAGGGAGTGGAGACAGCCTCTCAGTACCCCCAACCCCGCCAACACATGCCTCTCGAGGGTGACCTTGGCCGCTGAAGACTGGATGGATAGAGGGAGTCTCCTGAAGGAGGTGGTGAGAGGGGCAGCCGCTCCTCCCAGCCTGCCCTGCCCCCACAGGAGGTTCCACCAGCACAGTCAAGGGTCAGACCCCCTGGGACCACTTGGGATGTGACCAGCAGGCCCCCTCATCCTTGAGGATAGCCCACAGTCATAATAAGAGGTTCTAAGAGGTCATGGCAGGGGTTAGGCTGCAAGCAGGCAGGCATCATCTGGCTGAGACCTGGGGTGTGAGGGCTGGCTCAAGAGGACCTCCCTGCTGCTCTCTGGTTCTCTTCGGCAGGGAGAAGACATTGGCTTTGGGTGGGGCCCCAAACTGGGGAACAGGAGAGCACCTTGCTCCCCTTACCTTCCAATCCAGTGCCAATTTTATTTCCTGATGAGCCTACCCAGGTGATGCTTGTCCTGAGCAGACTCAGCCCCCTCCCAGGAGTAGCCAGTTGCCTGGGATCTGTTTCCAAGGTACTCTTGCTGCATCTGAAGGGAATCTGGTGCAACTGCTGCATCTGTGGCCGACTCCACACCTACATGGACCCAGGTGTCTGGGAACAGGCAGCTCTGCTGCAGGGCCCGGGGGCGGGCAGGCCTCCTTCTCCCACCCTGGCCAAGCACAGCCTGGACACTGCCAGTGTAGTCCAGCCAGGGGGGAGCCTCCGCAACCACCTCATCCCCTGCCTCCATACCTGTGCCATCCACCTGGGCGTCACTGGCCTCAGCAGGCCCCCGGCTCTTTCGCTCTGTCTCCTTCACCTCGGGCACGTAGAAGTCTCCCTGCCGCGCCAGCGGGCACATGAAACAGATCTGGTCATGCTGGTAGATTTCCAGCCGAGGATGGGCACACAGCTTCCGCTCCTTGCCGGACAGGGGCAAAACCAGAAATGAACCCTACAGATCTCTGACTCGCTTGTCCCTGAGTGGCCCCAGGAACTGCCTATTGTTTATTCCCTCCCAGGGGGCTGGCTCTGCCTCCTGCCTCAGTTTCCTTCAAGTTCCAAACTCCTGCTGTGGGAGGCACAAACAGACCACCCTAAGGGCAGGGTGCCACACTCCAGTGTCCAGCAGCGGTCTGAGGACCCAGGAGTCCTTGGGACAACATCCTAGGCCAGGTGCTAGAAGAACCCAGAAGCCTGCTGCTGCTAATCCTGTGTGTATGTCTGTAACCAAAAGGCTGTTCCAGAAAGCACTCGTCTCCCAGAGCCATGAAGCTGAGCACCCCAGACCATCCCAGGACAGGGACCCCACTAACTATAGCCCTAGGCGCCCAAGCCAAGCCGAGATCTACTCTGTCACACTTCCCACCCCAGAAGCCCTGGCCCTGACCTCTTCTCCACCCGGTACAATACCAATGGACCCAGAGACACCAGGAGAGGCCAGGGTCCTGATAATCAGGCCTCCAGCCCCGCCCTTGCAGACATGTTACTGACAACCCCTGGATGGGGCTCCAGGCAGCTACAGCCCTCCTCCACCCTCATTCCACTGCAAGTTCAAGTTCATGCCAACCTCCTAGACTATCAGATGTGCTTGGTTCCCAGCCCTTCTCCCACCAGGATCCTGAGTTTCAGCAGAGGGGGAGGCAGGACACACAGGGTTGATGCTGGACATGACCTCAGTGGGCTACCAGCTGATGGGACCCCCCAAGTTCTGAGACAGATACTTGGCTCCCCTCTGCCTGAACCCAGAATCCAAGCAAAGCTGCCCATCCCCAGTGTGTGTGTAAGGGGGCGTAGACTCGTGCAGAGCTGCCCTGAGGCAGGACAACCAGGAGCAGGGGCAGGAGCATCTTACTCTGGAGCCGGCCCCCCCTTTCCTGTAACGGAGCGCAATTACCCACTAAGGATGACTGACTGCAAGGTCTCTGCCCTGTCACTGGTCACCCGCCAACCTTCACAACATGGCTATTTATAGCCCTCGCCTGGCTCTCACAGCACCTCTGAAGTGAGCCTTGCACTTGGTGGTAATGAGAGACTGAGCAGCGGTAGGCAGAGCCACTCCAGGGCTCCACTTGTCCGCCTGCCTGGTCGAGCCAAGCGGGAGGAACCCTCTCCGATCAAAGCAAGTGAAGAGGGGAAAAATGAGCCCCCCAGGGAGACAGCGGGGGAGGCGTGCGCCTGAAAGTCTTCTCTGGCTGCCGCCCCCCCTCCGCCCCCCGCAACCAGCTGCAGGCAGGGTGGATCTAGGGCAGACTCAAGCAGACTTTCTCAGGGCAAGGGCTACTTCTGAGTGTTGGGGTACATCAACTACTTATTTTATTATTCACGTGGTCACCACCTAATTGCTTGGCGGTCCATGGGTGGACCACAATCAACATCTTGCCCAGCTCTGGCCTAGGAGACCACGCAGGGGTGGGTGGCCGGCCCAGGGTCTGGCTGAAGCTCAGCCTCTGACCCTGTGGGTGGCCCAGGCAAGGCCTTGGATCCTAAGTCTCCCAGCGCTCAAACAGAGTGGGATGCCCTGACACCTCCAGGGTCAATGAAGCAAAGTCACTACTTTTAATGTATAGTTTCAGTCCACTCCGTTTTGCCAACCTGGGTGCTCCTTGGGCCATCTCATGAGTCCATGCTCCCAGCCCCTCCTGCCTCTGAATACAGCTGTGGCTACTTCTGCTTCTCCACCGGCCCACACTCCCCTCAGCCGGTCCTCAGCAGAAGGTGGAACGAGAGCACGTCAGGAAGCAGGGACTAACAGGCTTTGGTGCTCTGCTAATGCCAGCACTGGGGGGGTGGGGGGGTGGGCACCTGCCAAACCTGAAGGCCACTCAGCGAAATGGGCCGTGTCACCAAGGCAAGGCTGGTGCTCCGAAGAACGTCCAGGTTCTTCCCTGGTACCCAGAGGGAAGAAAAAGGTCCCCAAACCCAATCAGGACATGGTATTACCAACATCCCCATGCTCTGGGCATTCAAAGTGTTAGTGGCCATCAGTTACCTGGTGGCCCATCTCTCAGCAGCTATAGACAGCTGGCTGTGGGGGATGCACCCAGGAACCTGAGTCTATGCTCACCCAGAAATCCCAGGGACAATGGAGCCCTACCCCTGCCCTTGCTGACACTCAAGGCACCTGCCTGGCTTCCTTTCTGGAAGTAAAAGGGGTGTAAGAGGGAGTAGTGCTCTTTCCACCGTCCCCCTAAGCGGGCATCAGGGTGGGTGGCACCCCGCAGCCACCCTTGCCACCTGCTCTGCCAGCCCCCTCATTGGCAGGCGGGAGGCAGCTCTGTGGCTGCTCTGCGCATCTGCCTCCTCCGGAGAGCTGGGCTCTGAAGTTGCCTGGCCATGGACAGGCCCGTTGCCATGGAAACTGCATCCTCCATCCTTGCCGTCGCCTTCATCTCAAAGCCATTGGGGAGAACAGAGGAACAGGGGAGACAGAGGAGGGATAGAAAACTGTGGCCTGGCTGCCCCGCCCCGCCCTCCCCGCCCTCTCACAGCATCCCATATAGGGAATGCCAGGTGCCCAAGCCTGCCCCAGACCCCCGGAGGTGCAGCCTCATACCCAAACCCGGTCCTACTCCCGACACCACCTGGAGGCCCCCAGCACTCCCTGTTGGAGGGAGGCATGAGCTAATTAAAATCTCATTGACGGCTTAGCCCCAAATCCTTTTAACACATGCTGGGGCCTGTCAAAATTCAGACGTGGGGGCAGAAGAGAAAGCGCAGGAAGAAAGCAAAGGTACAAACTTCCAACCCAGGCATGCATCAGGCTTTCAGGTGTCCCCGAAGCCTCTCCTGAGAGACCCCTTTCTGCTCTGCTCACTGAACAACAATGAGTCCAGTGGCAGCTGGATGGAGGGTGAGGGACAGGACCAGCCATATGCCCTGTCCCTAAGTGACCAGGCAGAGAGGACAGGTCTTGCCCTCCTAGTCAGGTGCAGCCTCTGGGGGAGGAGCGGGTAGCCAGGGGCCAGCTTTCAGGTCTGTGATGCACAGCAGAAGCTGTGGCCTGGGCAGCATGTTGATGAGGTGGTAAATACTGGAAAATTGTTGAAGGAGGGCAAGGCCAGCTGCCTCTACCTCAACTAGCCCCAGGGAGCCCTCAGAGAGCAGGCTGCCAAGAGCCAAGGACACCAGGGCAATGACGCACTGGGCTAGCACTGCTGCTGCAAGGGGTGGAGTCCTCCTGGGCCTGGGCATGCCCCTCTTATAGAAGGCAGCCAGAGGCTTGAGGAAGCATCACCAGGACCAGGGGACCTCGTTGTGGGCACTGAAGCCACTGACCATCTGATGAGACCACAACCGAGGGCAACTCCCTCTCACACACAGACTCAAGGGGACCACAAGGCTCCTCTCCAAGGCAGGAGAGGTGTGGATGTCCACAGCCCTCCCCACCTCACAGGAAGAAGTCAGCTGATCGGAGGCCAGGGTGTCACCAGGAGCTGCTGGCAGTCCAATCCCTGAGACATACCTCCTACCTGGACCCCGCCATAAGCAGAAACAAGGAGGATGTGGGACACCACCCATAACAGAGATGTCCAGGAGACCTCAGTCACCAGCACCTCCCCCACCACCCCTGTACACTGGCTCACCCCCAGGGGTGCTGGCAGACAGGGAAGGAGCCACGCATACCAGGCTGCCACAGTGCCACTGCCTCAGCTGCCTTGGGGACATACCACACATTCCTTTCTCCCCTCAGGTGGTGCTCATCTCTTGGGTGGAAGGCAAACATGGGTCCCACGCAGCTCAGGGCTCCTGCACAGAGGCAGACTGGCACACTGGGCCCAGGTTTCCCACAGGACCCACAGTATTGCCCTCATGGTTCCTCCTGGAGGGGACGCGGGAGGACCTGAATGACCTTATTTGGTCATTCTGCTGCTGCTAGGGGCAGGGGGACAGAAGAGGTCAGGCCCAGGTAGCAATGGGATGGATCCCATTCCCAGGCAACCAAAGCTGAGTTTGCTCAGAGCTACGTGACCTCAAGTCTCCCAAAAGGCCCAGCACTGGGTCATACATCTCCTGCATGAGTGCCAGGCCCAGGAAGGGATGAAATCTGCTCTGTACGTCTCCACCCAATCACAGCCCCTTCCCTTCTTGCCTCACTGGGGTGAGGGGCCCTGGCCCTCCCTGCCTGCCCTGAGCTGCCCAGTCCTGGCCATTCCTCCATGCCAGGCTAGACAGCTGGGCAGCGTCACAGCCAGCAAACAGCTGTTGTGTCCCACTCGGGTTGGTGGCATCTCGTCACTGGGTGAAGTGAGGCATGCTCATTTTTAATTACAGACATAGCCATACCCGCCTGCCACAGCAGTCCCTGTAAATGGGGGCTCCAACCCCAGAGGCCCTTGAGGCACCGGTCTGCATCACAAGCGCAAAGCGATGGGGGAGGCACAGCAGGGGTTGCGGCTGGAATGGGTGGCACATTGTTATTATTCTGCCCAGACATTCTGTCAGCTCCCTCTCCCAGGTGCCCTCTCATCCCCACCGCCTCTGGCCCAGAACCTAACTAACCCTGACTGCAGGGTGGGAGGTGACAGCACGGGACAGCTCTGGGGCCTTGCAGTGCCAGCAGCGAGAGCCTGAAGAAAGGCTGGTGAGCACACTCACCTCTCGTAGCAGGAGGGCCCAAAGCTCTAAAAATGAGAGGCAGAGGAGACACCCAGTGAGGTAGGGCTGCCAGGGAGGGGGAGGGAGGACAGGAGGTGGCAGAGAGTTCTAGGCAAGAGCCAGGAGCCTTGGCCTTGAGACAGACATATGGGTGGCTTCTTTCTGGATCTCAGTCTCCCCAAATATAAGATAAAGAGATTGGAACAGAGAATCTCAAGAGACATAAGGGATGGGACAAGGTGAAGAAAATCACCAATAGTTAAAGATAAGCCAACTGTGTACTTGCAAAACCCAAAAAGAATCAACAGAGACACTACCACAAATGTTTAAGATCACAAATTAACAAAAGCAGAGTCATTTTTCTGCTCACTAATCAGACGGTTAGAAGACATGATGGAAGGCAGAGAGGAAGCCCTCTGGGGATTGGGTCTAGCCCAAGGCCAATCCAGGAGCACCCCCAGAATGGCAGGGGAGCCAGGCCTGGGCAGGAGCCTGGGAAAGGCTGCAGGAAGGGGAAGGTGTGAGGGGGCGTGTGGAGGGGAGGCGTCGCTGTGCCTGGCACACTAGCCGGCTGTGCCTGCTGTGGCCGCTGCCAGACTTTTCATTTTCACCTCAGAGCTGCAACCTGCCATGCAATTTACACCTCTGCTCATACTCCTGCACACCCAGGCCCTGGCTTCCCAGGGAGCCATGAGGGGGCCTTGGCGGCAGTCGAGACCAGGGCAGGCTGGGGCACTGAGAAGCAGGGGACAGTGGTTCCCTCCAAGCAGGCCCAAGGACACAGCCCTTAAGCACCCCAGTACCTGCGTGGACCGAGAAGCCCCTGGCCCTACAGCCATGCCTAGCTTCTCCTTTCCCCAGGGCCCAGATGGCCAATACCCAAACTCAGCTCAGTCCGGCTCTGGCCTTCCTAGGCACGTGTGCAATAGGACCAGAGGGCTGAGGAGCATGGGGTGAAGACTCTATGGGGTGTTGGTGGGCTCAGTCCTGGGATCCCACCACTCTCTCTTCCAAATGTGAAAGGGGAGCCACAGCTTTCCAGACAACATGCTGCCACAGCAGGCTCCACAGGCCCCTCTGGGACCCAGCCGCCCTTTGCAGCATCTGCGCAGTCAAGGACCCAGAGCCCCGTCCCAGTAAGCCTAGGAAATGTTGCCAACTGATCACCCAGCAGCAGGAAGACTGCTCAGTGCAGATGGAGCTTTCAAGCCAAGCACCTGGGAGCCAGAGGAGCCACAAAGTGCTAGAGGGCAAGGACAGGTGGGTGAGTGCAGGGGTGGGGGGTGGGGGAGGAAGAGGCCAGCAGGTGCCTCCTCAGACTGGAACCTCTGACCCCCGCTCACCCTCCAGGGAAGCCCTTCCCTCTGGAAGCCAAAGCAGCTTGCCTCTCCTCATCTGGGGGCTCTGCTGAAGGGCACAGCTGTTCTGCTCTGCAGGGCAAGCACGTCCTTGGAGTCTCTGTCTCTTCCTAGTGCCCAGAATCCCAAGCTTTCTGGAGAAGAGGGATATTTCCTTGACAAATCCCACCTGCCAGGGGAAAAGGCTCCCTCTGGGTTGGTGACGGCCCAAGCCCACAGCACCACGCAGACAAATCCTCAGCCCCCAGGGTCCTGCAGGGCTGCCAAGCTACCATATCTGAGCTGGTATTTTGAGAGTGGTAGCTCCCACGCCCGCCCCAGCAAAGGCTGGCGTTGTGCTTTCTGGCCTGGGGTATGGGGGTGGGGAGGGGTGAAGCCAGAGAGGCTGAGGAGCAGGCTCCAGGGCCTAGACTGGCAGAGGGGAGAGGCGAGGCCTGGCCTCTTGGGGGGTCCCCCCACATCTCCACATCCAGGGCATGGTGGGGGTCTCAGCTCAGGGGCATTTGGGGAGTCAAGAGTCACGGCAACTCTTGGCTCACTTGCTACCCTTGCTCAGAATTTAGCTGTGGCCCCAGGCTCCAGTCCTGTTCCAAAGCCCAACCTGGATGTGTCACTTGTTTGCTCAGACACCACCAGTGGCTTGGTGGAGCCTACAGGGCACAGTCTTATCTCTTGGGCCCAAACTCTGACCCTTCCCCTGCACTCCAGCCACTGCAGATACAGAGCTATGCCCAGGTGACTGCCTCGCCTGACCCACCTTCTCACCTGGGGAAGTTACCCATCCTCCAAGGCTTGGCCCAAATGCCACCACCACCTGAAGGCTACTTTGCCTTTCCAGGTGAAGTCATCCCTCCCCTCCTGACCTTGTTCCCCGCAGGTGTGGCTAAGCCCTGTGGCTGGGGGACACAGGAGAGCAAGGAGTTCTGGGGGCCTGTCTCTCTGCCCCAGATCCTGGCACTGCTGGGCAGGCCCATCAGCAGGTGGCAGCACCAGCAGGTGAGCTGGGCAGCCTGGAATGGTGCTATTTCCAAGTGAGGACATGAGGCCCAACAAGGCACCTGCGGCAGCTGCCCAGGTGTCCTACTGGGCAGTCCCCCAGACCACAGGGCCAGGATAGCCATGTGGAGCAGCATGGTTCTGGCACTGGAAATCCAGGTGAGGAAGCCCGAAGGGCATGTGAAATGTGGGGTCATCTCTCTCTCTCTCTCTCTCTCACCTTTGCTGAGCTAAGTGGGAGGGTTCTGAGCTTGATTTTCAATAAGGGAGGCCCTCCTGGCACCTGAGCACAGTCACCTACTCCTCCAAACAAAAGTTCTCAAGGTCACCTGGCCTGTAAATCCCAGAGGCAGAGCTAGGCCCCCATCCCTGGTGTCCAGCCCTGAGGCTCCTGTCAGAGCAGTCTGAGGACGATGGTCCAGGGTCTCTGCTCACTGTAGACCTCTGGTAGAACAACCCCATCAACCCAACTGACCCACACAATAATAATAAGATTATTGTATGAATTATTTATTTAACAAACATTTATTGATTATCTTGTTCAGTGCCATGGTAATACAGGTTGAGGCATATGAAGTGCTTAGCAAAGTTTGTGGCACACTGGAGGTACAGGATAAGTGGCATTTTGCTCAAATGCATACCCAACGTGCGCAGATAGCAGGTAAGATCTGTCCACTGGCTCGCTCCAGCCCTCCTGTCCCCATCCCCCAGCTTCTTTCAGTTCCATGAAGAAAAGAGTCAGTGTCTGACCTCCAGGACCTGCCTGCACTTCGCCGCCAACCCGCCTCCCCGTGGATGATGCCGTGTGCCTCCCTCAACTCAGGAGAAGACGCCCAAACATCACAAGGATGCTCAACCCCCAAACTCCAGGGAAGCAGAGACCTGGGGGAGGGGTTTATGGAGCCGATTAGGGATCCTGCTGACAGAAAGTTAGGCACAGGGAGCATGGCTATCAGTCTGACACTCTCTGTGACTTCCCCTGCCACCTGCTTGACAGACATGGGCGAGGGACAGGACTCAGGGACCTCACACACAGGCTTCCCAGGCCTGTCACTCAATTCTGTCTGCTCCATGTGCCCTGAGCCTTCCCATGACTCATTAATATGGTCCCACCCTGCGGTGAATATGGGGGACTTTTCTATGGCTCTGGGCTGATATCTGTGCCCCATCTCCTCTGTGGCCTTGTAATTTTGAAGAGTGGTCTCCCCCTGCCCTGGAGGCTACTGCCTCGATTCTGGTGGACCAGCCTGACAAAGGGGGTGGGGGCATCTTCCACACAGACTAACAGGACCCCTCACCCACACACTGTCCCGCAGTGTTCAACCCGGGGGCTCCCAGTGGTTTCTGTGAAGGAGGGCTGAGCTCCAGCCTCTATCACTTAGCTTGCCAGGCTGCCGTGCTGGGGACGGCTGGCCTGAGAGCCAGGCTGCCACAACGACCACAAACCTGGGATCTGGCCACCCTTCCTACATCCCCAGCGCCCTGACAAGTGATTCTCTCTGGGTTCCTCTCAGTGACCCCCATGAGACCAATCTGGCCCAGGCCCAGACCTATCTGCAACTTCCAGGACAGAGCTGCTCTCCCTCCCTCTCTCCTCTCCTGCAGCAGAAAGCCAGCAGCTGCTGTCACTCCATTGGAAGCACCTTACGCAGACCCAGCCTTGGGTCCAGAGAGCAGCCAGGGAGGCGGGGAACAGGAAGGGCACGTGTGTACATGTTTGTTCTCTTTCCGTCTCTCTCTCCCTCAGGGCTGGGAGAGGCAGAAGAGCCCTGAGTCTTGTGAGTGACTTCCTTTCCCTGGTCCCATGGCAGTGGGGAACCAGGCAAGTGAGGGAGGGCACCCTCTGTTCTCTGTTGTCTCCCGGCTGAAAGAGGCACGGGACCGCCCCTGTCCACCGTGGGCTGACACCAACAGAACCAGCCCTTTCCTCATCGTTCAGCCAGCTTTGCTCCCCAAGATGCAAGGTCAGACTAAACGCCACCTCCAGCAGAGCACCTGGGTGGGCAGCTGGCATCTCTCACCCCACCTCATGCCTCACAGGCACCCCTGAACAAGCCACCTGTGCTCCCCTCTACTCCCAGCTTCCTCACCCCAAGTGGGAAAGAGGATGGTACCCTCTGCTCCAGACCCACCTCAGGAGAGAGAATCCCTGAGCACCTCCGACAGGCTCCACAGGGGGAGCAGGGAGGAGGAGGACTTTCATCAGAGAGGTGACGTCAAAACCAGGCAACGTGTGAAGCTGTCAGGGGCCGGGGAATTTGGACAAAGGTGTCTAAAAATAAACGCCTGAAGCCAGGAAAAGGCTTTGGGGGCTGAGCTGCTCGCCACCGTGCCACATGCCGAGCATTCTGTTCTGAAACCTGGAACCCAGAAAGCCTCCTCCTGGGGTGCCCTTCCAGACTGGCTCTTGAGGGTGAGAGTGACACAGACAGGACCTGAGACCCCACACACCAGCCCTACCCTGTGTGGCCTAGGAAAGCCCCTGCCCCCAGGAGGCCTCGGACACTCATGTCTGACTTCCTCACCCACCAGCCAGCCCCCTACCTCTGGCCTCACCCTGCCCCTCAGCCTCCAGCGTACCCCACCCAAGGCAAGCACATCCTCCCACACATCCTCTTGTCTGCCACCCTCCAGCTCACAAAGGAAATGACCTCAGTGCCCCCTACTGCGATGCCACCCCTATTTCTTCCCTTCCTGTCCCTGACTACCAAGGCCAACGCAAGTGACCCAGGGCCCACTGATGCATCCCCAGCCCTGACACCAGACTCATATCTCCTTAACCAGGGCCTGTCTGAACCTCCATTTCTATCACAGAGGCCTTGTCCTTTCCCCTCACCCCCCACAACTGCTCCAGAAACCAAAGCTGCCAGGTTCCCACAAACCCACCAAGTTCACATTCCTGCTGACCTTTTTCTGCTCCCCAACCCTGGACACACTGGCCATCCCCTCTGCAAGGCTGTGCTGCCACAGGGCGTTCCTCAGCAAATACTGTCAGCAGGCTCATGTCCGAGCCAACCCTCTCTGAACTCCAGATTCCCCACCTGCACCCAGACATCTCTCAGGCAGCTCCCCCCACAATGCTGGTTGCCACCCCCCAACCAGGTCCCCCTCCCTCAGCTCTCCACATCTCAGTGAAAAGCACCCCTACATGCTTGCCCACCTGCCCAAGCCAGTGGAGACCGCAGCATGCTTTGAGTCTCCCCACACCCTCCCCTCCCCAACATCCAACCCACCAGAAGTCCATCAGTTCCCCTCTCCTCGTCTGCATCTGTATCGCTACAGCCACTGCCTCAGCCCCAGCCCTCCACCCTAGCTTTTGTGACAGCCTTCTATGCCCCGCCCCTTGCCCCCAAGATCCATGACCAGCTCCCTCCCTTCCCACCCAGGGTGGGGAAAACCCACCCTGTAAGGGCATGGTGGCTCAGATCATGCTACTTTCCTGTGGAAACACTGCAGTGTCCCCACTGCCTGCCCACCATACCACGCTCTCCCTCAGCTCTGCCCAGAGCTCTTACCCAGAACCCTCCCACCCCCACCATGCATTCTTCTAGGATTGTGAGTGAGAGGTCCCTCCTCTGACAGGTTGTCCCCCTGGCTCCCCGCCTTTGCTCACCCTCTTCTTTTCTAGCACATACCCCAGTCGTGTCAGACATTTATTACCTATCTCCACACCTTACTGTAAATGCCTATTCATGCACCAACATCTCACATCGTGGCCAGCACAGCACCTAACACACAGACATTCAATACATACGAGCTGAATAAACCACTGCTTCCCAGCCCAAAATGGGGTAATTTCCCTAGCACTCAAGTTTACAAAATGCTTAGAGGAAGAGGGATGTGCAACCGGGAAAGTTTAAAAAAAATCTCTGCGCACATGGAGACCCCAGCAGACCTGGGTGCCCGGCTCTCGTGGTCGGGCCAGGCACTGGTCTGCTGGCTTTGCACTGAAGGAGGTGGGGCCTGACTTGGACTTAAGGAGCAGGTGTATCAGCCCCTGCAGACGCAGGACCCAGGACCTGGGAGCCTCAGGCCACTTGCTCCCACTCAGCAGCAGCTCTCCAGCACTACGGGGTTGGGATGGGTCTCTCCACCACTCTGAGTCTGCAGTGGGGGCTGAAGACCAAGATGCCTTCCAGCCAGAGCTGACCTGAACAAGCCCTATGCTCACGGCAGACACTGCAGTGCCCACAAGGCATCTGGTATCAATGCATGCAGCCTTTGCCCATCTTCCTAGATCCACAGGCACCTGCCCACAGGGCTCTAGAGTGCAGCCCCCCAAAACACCTTCCCTTCAGCCTGGCTGTCCCCAGCACACACACAGTGGGCCTGCGTCTCACCTTGATGTAGGCATCCAGGGCAGGATGGACACGGCGGGCGGCCAACCAGACGGACAGGGCGGTGGTATAGGGGAAGGTGGCTGTCACCACATGGCTGGGTGCCGGGAAGGAGAACACCTTGAAGCCAAATTTCTGGTAGAGCTGGAGGAGCTCAGGGGAAGGCGACTCCTCACCTTCGCTGAGAATGCTGCCCACTGCACAGCGGCACTTCTCAGGGGACACCTGGGGAGGCAGAGTGGGGGTGTCAGTGCTGGGTAAAGGAGGCCCTCAAACCTCCTCTCCTGGGTTCTGGGCCAGCTTGGGCCTGGCAGAACCACATGCTCCAACAGACTGCACAGCCCAATACCAGCATGGACAGGCCTGCTTTCCTGCTGGAACCTATCCATGGGCCCGGACTGGGGCATCCTGCTCTAAGAATCACCCATGCCTTCATTCATTCCTCCTACAACCCTGCCAGGCCCTGTGCAGCTTGTGCAGGGGCTGCAGGGAGCACTGGTCAGGGAGTGAAACTGCATGGAACTCTGGATTACTGATAAAACTGCAAGAGATCCTCTTCCTTGGTTCCTTAGGCAGGGCCAGCCACCATTGCCCAGGTCACCAGATGTCCCCTCCAGTCCAAGCCCCATCCCAGGCCTGCCCCTTCCTGGCTAAGCCAGAGACTGCTATTCCCCTCCAAGTCTCTCTGGGCCCCTAGTACTTGCACTGCACTCGGCTCTCCTCCGTAGCTTCTCTCCCTCCCCTGGCTCCCAAAGACCCTGGCTAGGTGGGGTGCTTATGTGAGTCTCCCACACTTCCTAGGCCTGATCCCAGGCCTGCAAGGCTCAGTACTAGCTTTCCTGCTGGCATCAAGGGGTCCCCGTGTGTTTCACCTCCTGCTACCTGAGTCTGTACCAGCTCTTGGCTGGGGCCCCCCAGGGTTAAGTGGTGTTCCTGCAGACCTTGTGCCCTCAACCCCAGTTCTTCTCCATCTAAAAGCCCCATTCTCCCTGCACTCAGAGCCCTCCAACCCCTAAATTTAAATCCCCTCTATGTCCACTTGCTCTCCCCAGCCCACCTTCCCAGCACGATGAAGTCATTTCACATGTTCTCACCTCTGCTCTCTCTCTGGCCTTTTCCAAGCCTTGGCTTCGTCCCCTGGAGGCTCAGCCACCCTCCGCCTTTCTACTCTGGCCAAATCAGCACTGTCCTTGGAGTCTCACGGTTCCTGAGGCTTGTGCACTGACTCCAGGCTCTTACCTCCATGCAGTCCCAGACCCCCAGCTCTCTGCTGCCCTGGTCCCCTTGCTGCCTCTTGAATCCTATGTCACTAAGACTGGCTCAGGGCTCTAGTGGTAGGCAATATGCTGTAGTGGTTAGGACAACAACTTCTGGAAAGGAGCAGGCCTGGGTGTGAATCCTGAGTCGTGTGGTTCTGGACACATCCCTTGGTTTCCTGGAGCCCCAGTTCTATGATATCTACTTCCAGAACTGTCTTGCTAAATGAGATGCTTCGCATGAGGCCCACGCCTGGACCAGCCCTCGGCAAACTCTCCATGACTGCTGTCAGTTATTAGTAGATAGGGTGCAGACCAAACAAGTGGCCCTTGGCCTAAAACACCCACCCACCCAAATTTCCACGTATAGCCCAAATTTCCACGTATAGCTCTTTCCTGCCGATCCTTTGGTTCAAACACCTTCTTGGGGAGCCTTTCAGGGTGACTCAGTGGTATCCCCCCGCCCCCCACCCCCCCACAACTGTTTTGCTGTGAACTCTTACCCACAACAAGTCTACCTTGCAGCAGTCGCTCCTCTCTGCCTGCCACCTCTCCCCCGCTCCCAGGCCAGGGCACTGGGGAATCTCTGCAGTTCCATCTCCTGTCTCTAGATGGTGCACCTGCCCCATTCACATTCCATTGTCTAGTTCTTGACCCTGCAACCCATATTGTACAAAAAAAAGAGATCCAACATAGATTACATGGGGACACGGGTGGATGGCCACCCCATCTCTCCTCTCAGCTCCTGTCTTGCCAAGGTTGGGGTCCTGGGGTCTTTCCTGGGATGACTTCAACATCTCAACATCCTCCTCAGTCCCCAAAGGCACCAGGACACTGACGACGATCATGCTCAGAACCTCTGAAAGGTACCCAACTGGCCTCTAGGGTGAGACTCCTGAGCTCAGCATGCAAGGCTGTCTTTAGCAGCCCACACAACACAGCCCGGCACTGTCCGCACTCACCTGGCACTCCTTTTCTGCATCCCCAAGCCAAAGCAGGCGTCAGTACCCAGGTGGGCAGGTGCCCACTGAGCATCTGAATGGCACAGGGAGGGCCAAATCCAGGCTCTGGCCCAGCCTGCCTGGCCAGCCTCCACTCCCACCACACCCCCACACTTGCCCACATGGCACTATTTGCAGCTCCCCAAACATGCCATGTCCTCCTGTGCCTCCTGCTTTTGTGTAAACTACTTCCTCTGACGGAATATCCCTCTTCACCCTACCCCAAAGTCCCTTCTGCCTGGGAAACTCCAGCTCATCCTTTGAGACTCAGCTCAGCCCTCCTTCTCCAAGCCTTCTACGCTTCCCTGGACAGCAGCCCCTCCTTTCTGATCCCAGATGCCCATTGCAGGGACAGGTCTTGTTAACTGATGATGGCCTCTCCATCTCTCCCCACCACTCCAGGCCTCTAGGCAGAAAGGCCCAGGATCTCATGAGCACAGAAGAGTTCTTGGGATGTGCTCAGTGACAGTATACACATGCATACACATGCACACATGGACCCTGCCTGCACCATACACAAATCTCCTCTCCCTCCACCTTGAAAAAGGAGGCACTCCTGTCACAGGGCAAGGAAGCAGCTAATGAGGAGACAGGGCTCCTGAGGTCCTGGAGAGTGTGGGGCACAGGTGCTCGCTTCTTCCCTGAGCATCCCCTCAATTCCACAAGTGAGGACACTTCCCGGTCCCTCCCCAGCCCAGGTCAGTGACTAAGCCAGCTCAGCTCGTACTATCCTGATAAGCAAGCTCCACCTAGCTGGAGCTGGGAAGCAGCTGACCAGGGCACCAGCAAAAACATGAGATAGGCCCTAAGGCAAAAATCAAACCCAGAAAGCTAAGCCCAAAGTCCCTCCACTCTGACCCCTCACTTCTCCCTTCCAAAGGCAGCTTTGCTGGGTAGAGAGGGCTGACCCCCACAGTGAACCAGCTGCAGAGCAAAAGCCTGGACTCCTCCTTAAGAATATCACTGCAGAGGTCAAGGATGGCCTGGGCCCTCAGGAAACGTCAGCCCAGCCCACGTTCCCATTGCACTGTTGAGGGGTCGGTCCAGGGGAAGTTCCTACTCTCTGACCCTTTCCCAGGTTCTGTGTGACCTTAGTGCCTCCAAGGAGAGCAGGGTGCCCCCTACAATGAAGTTCTCACAGGCCTAAGTCAGAACTCTCACCAGCTTCAGCCCCTGCTGGCCCCAGGGCGACTCCCAGTGGACTAGGGGAGAAAAGGAGCTTCAGTGGCAGTCTGGCCATTGAAGGTAGAACCCAAGCACCCCAAGTTCCTCTACCCACTCCATACCTGGGGCAAGCACCCGCTCCTAGGCCTCAGTCAGGGACCCAAACAGCTGCCCCACCCCACTTGCCTTAGCCAGGCTCCCACAAGGGCAGGCAGGCAGGTTGCTTAAGCCCCAAGCACAGCAGCGAGGCAGGGGTGGCAGGAGGTGGGGCAGATGGCAAGGGCCAGTCTGGCAGACAAGACGGATCATGGGCATGGTGACAGCAGCCCAGCCACGAGGGCCTGTCCACAGGCCAGAGCCGGCCAGGGTCAAGTGAGGCACTCAGGGTCCTCCAGCTCCTTCCCTATCCCCCACACTCAAAGCTCCCAGAGGGACTAGGCCCAGGAGGGGAGGGTGAAGTCACCATGCAGAACTGCAGCCTCCACCTCAAAGCAAGACCAAAGCAGAGCACTTATGACCCTTTCCAGCAACTCAAGGACAGGGCAGAACGAGATCAGAGTGTGCATGCACACATGCATGCGCGTGTGCGCTCTGGTTTGGGGAGGGATGACTGACCTGTGACTTCACTCTAGAACTCACCCCTGCCTCCTCCCTCAGTACTGAGAAGAGGAAATGGCTGTACTCCATGAATGCTGGAGAGGGACACCTATGCACACTGCCAGGGTCTGTCCACTTCCTGCCACATGCTCCCTCCTCCTTCCTCCCCCGACCTCCACCAAGGTCCTCAGGGAGGGAGGACAGAATCCTTTCTGCCCTACAAGAACAACCTGCCCAGACCTTGCAGACCCTTCCCATGCAGAATGCCAGGACACAGGGCTGAGTGACATACATCCATCCATCTATCTATCTATCTATCTATCTATCTATCTATTTATCTATCTCTGTCTGTCTGTCTGTCTACCTATCTACGTATCTTTCACATGTGCTCAAGCAGCATCTAATACAAGTGTCCAGATCACTGTGCCCTTGCCTGGGCAGTGCCCGTCCCTGTGTCACTTCCTGGGCCCACAGCCAGACCAGGTGACTGGCTTTTCTCAGAAACCAGCCTTCCCCTGGCCAGCTGAGGCTAGGAGCTGATGCCTGGAAGGGGCATGGCCAGGGAGCTGTCCATCCACACCAACAGGGGTGGGCAGCAGCCCCAGCAGGTGGCCACTTCTCATCTGGTCACTCACTGCCCCACTCACAAAGCCTCACTCCTCCCCACACTCACAGAGAAGTGGATCAGCTCCCCTTGTACTGAGGTGGGGAGGGAGGAGGGGCTTCCTCTTGGGAACCACACACAGGGGGAGGCAGCCTGGGGTACAGAAAGCTCGGGTTCTCAGCCTTCCCCAGGACCAGACCATGCCTCTCCTCCAGGCTCCTCTGCATCCTCACACGAAGAGGTCCTGAGTTCTGGGCCCTTGCTCCCCAAAGCACCCCATCTCCCAGCACGGAGTGGCACAGATCGGGAACTCATATATTTGTTGGATGAAAACAAAAAAGCATGAGTGAGAAGTACCTCACCTCCTGCTACCTGACTCAAAGTCCCCTCTATGATATAAACATTGTGGACCCAGAGGCCTCAGTTCCCTGCCAGGCAGAGAATACACTGCCCAGCTTCCAGAGTGGGCAGAGACTAAGCATCCCTGACACATCCAGGTGGCAGGATGTGACCCAGCTCTGAATGGGGACATAGGTATCTTCTAGAGGAACCCAGGACTGGGAAGAACAGGATCAGAAGGGCCTCTCTGACATAAACATTCATCCTCCGTGCTGGCCAGAATTCCAGTCAGGCCATGGGTCCAGGCCTAACCCCTCAGTACACTTAATTAGTATGATGTCCTTTCCACCCATTTTTTGTTGCTGATTTAAATATCTGTTGAGGTATTCACCCCAGGTGCTGGACTGAATACCTCACCTACACTCTGTAGATGAGGAAGTGGAGGCTCAGAGAGGTTATGCAATATGCCCAAGATCGCACAGCAAGACAGGAAGACAGAATTAGAAGCCTGGCATGCCAGCCTCAAGGCTGTATTCTTAGGCCATGGTCCCCAGACTGGCACCCAAGTCAGGCTATCCCCAGCCAATCCTAGACACCTCAGGTCCACTCCACAGGGTCTACCACACCTCTAAGAGAGTAGTATGGTGGACTGCCTGGAGGCAGTGGCTGGACCAGGAGGCTATGTGGAGAGTGCCACACGCCAGGTTCTTCTATCTCAGTTTTCCCTGGACCAACCTCCAACACTAGCCTCAAGGTACCCTGCTGCCTTGGCCCTTTCCCACTGTAGAATTAGTACCTCCAACCCAAGAGGCAAAATACTGCTTCCAGAACAAGAAGACAAGCCAATGAGGAAAGAGGCAGTGGCGAGGACTCGCCTCCCTTCCACAGAGGTCTTGCAGAGGGCTCCACATGGGCCAGGTATGGAAGGAGGGGCAGGACTTACACAACAGACCCCCACAGGGAAGGGGTTGGGCATCTGATCGAGGAGCTGCCCCATCTAACTTGGGCCCCAGTGCTCCTGACTCCCTCTTAGTACCATCTCCTAGTCATGTGACCTCAAATTCTCAGTGTCTACTCAGACAGCAAGCGGGCTATGTCACCTCTCACCAGGGTCCAGTGCCTCCATCTGCCTGCTGTCCAGTTAGCTTCCTAAATCACAGCCAGCAAAAGGTGCCGCACCTTTCCTCTGAACCTGGTGTACCTCCCACCGCCTGGCCCAGCAAACCCTTCTACCTCTTTCTCCATGGGCTACACTTTCCTTGTCATCCTATGTCTGCAGACCTGGGCCCCTGCAGTTCCCCCTTAGCCAGGAGGCCCTTCCTGGCACAGCAGAAGTCTACTTGTGGGAAAAGGCTCCGCTGAAATCTACCTCTCAGGAGCCTCCCCAGAGGACTTGAGGCACCCTCCCGGGGCCTCTTGCAGGGTCATTTGCATGAGGCCACTTCTGTTCATCTCCCGAGTGCAGAACCTCACACAGTGAGGGAGTTGGCACCCCTGTTTTGACTGAGCACCACAGTGAGGCCTGCTCAAGAGACAATGGGTAGGCTGTGGGCCCTGACCCTGTGAGCTCTGCAAGCCAGAAAACCAGAGCTGGAAACTTCTGATGCCTGGTTTGCCATGGCTCCAAGCTGGAGGCTGAAGAGCCCGTGGCAGAGCTGCTGGCTCCTACAGCTGTGGGCAGCACCGCCCATGGCATGGCAGGAGGCCACATTGGTGAGTCCTGACTCACCACAGGCTGTAAGCACAGCCTGACGCCCACAGGATACCTATGATGCCGGTTAGTCTGTCCCCAGTGCCTTAAGACATTCTGGTCAGTTCACCTGGCTCCATGTGACCCTCTAGGCCCTCTCCACACCAGGCAGGTTGGCATCCCAAGTGACACCATGTCCCTGGGCCAGGGGCCACCAGAATGACTAGAGAGGTGGGATTCCAAGTCCCATACTCGAGTACCTGCCACTACAGCAGCAGAGCTGAAAGAAGGAAGGCACAGAAACAGCACAATGGGACCCCAAAGAGAAGGCAGAATAAGGAGAGTCAGCAAGAAGAGGGAGCAGGGGACCAGAGCCCTGGCAGAGGCTAGGGACTCAAGGGTATGAGTCCCTGCACTCAGAAGTCCCCGGGGAGCCATGAGCCAAGGGAGCCAGGCCTGGGCAGGAAGAAATCCAGCATATACTCCCAGAAGGGAGCAGAAGTCCAGGACGGGACTGGAGGCAGCTTCCAACACAGAAAGGAGGTGATCTGCAGAGACAGCTCCAAGGTCTTCCCACCTCCTTCCTTCAAAACCCCAACACCCTCCCGCAGCAAGCTGGGTCCATCCACAGGGTGGAAGTCCAGCCAAGGTACAGAAGGCTCCTTACCATGTGTGGGTTGTCATAGTAGATGGTCATCAGGCGGAGCCTGGGGCAGACACTGTAGCTCTGGGTGAAAAGCTGCCCAGTCTCATTGTAGGGTCCCATGTGAAACTTGTAGGCCACAGTGACGTTGCGGATGGGAGGTAAGCCGGCACTCACTGCCACCCTAGCCAGCATCCCTGAGTACCCGGCAAAGGCCAGCAGTGTCAGCAGCAGCAGCAGAGTCAGGCCCCCAATGAGGCCCAGCAGCAGCAGGTCCGACATGGCTCTGTACTCCGCAGGTCGCACCCCAAGTCAGCTGCAAAGGAGACAGAAGGGAGAGAAGGCTGGGAGCCTGTTCTGACCAATGTGCCCACCTGCCTGCCAGCCAGCTCTGGCCCAGCCTCAGCCCTGCCCTGGGAGCTCTGACCCAGAAGGAGTGGCCAGAGGTGTTTACACATAGAGTGACCTAGAAGGGAGCTACAAAGAATGACTGAAGCTACAGGCCTCCTTATTTCTTAACCACAATCACTGAGGCTCTCTGAGTAGCCCTGCTTGGCAGCCGGCAGACTTGGTCACACCTGGGGAAACTGAGTCATAGAGGGTACAGGAATGACTCAGCCAGGGACATACTCCGAGCCCTGACTAGCCTCTCCCAAGATGGGCCAGATGTCAGCCAGCCTGCCATTTCCCCTACATCACCTTTTCCTTTCCGCAGTGGAGCCATGTTGCTTGCCCAGCCTGCCCAACCTCCTGGACCACAACCTGAAGGACAATGGGCATGGGCCAGGGTCCAAACACTTATTAACAAACAGGGGAACCATGAGGAGCAGCCCCGGGTGGCGGGGGGTAGAGGGGATGCACCACAGGAAGAGACTCTCATAGGAAACTCCTTGGCTGAGCACATCTGGCCTGCAAGCTCACCCATCCAGAACCAGAGGTGTCTAGATCAAAACAGGAACAAAGTCCAGTGCTCTCTGCTCTGCTCCCCAGATTTGAGCCACCAGTGCTCACAAACTTCATCCCACTCTCCCAGCCCAGAGATGAGAGGCAGCAAGGAGGAGGAAAAGGCAGCTAGAATTAGGACAGGCCATGGGGAGAAGTAACAGTTACTCATCCTGGCCTGAGCACTTCAGCCCATAGGGGAGGGGTTCTGGCCTGGGAGGGAACCACCCCTGGGGTCCATTCGCTGCCCTATCCTGCCTGCCAATATCTCCGGTGTTTAGAATTTGGTTTCTGTGGTTTTGACTCCCCAATGCACCTCCTGTACTAGGCAGTTCACTGAACAGCTTCCTAGAATGGGGTGGAGGTGGGGGGTCTTTTTTCCTTTGTGTACTCGTATGTCATTTATCTGACAATTCCCCCTCATCCCCACTGGCCTTTCCCCCACTCTTCCTATTTGTAAAGTATAAGGAATAAAGATATTCATTTCAGGAAAAGAAAAACAGATGCAAACAAGGAATGCAAGAGCAGACCGAGGGGCACAGCAGTGGCTGGAGCGAGAGGCCTGCCACAAAGCTTGGGGGTAGCTGGCTCAACATGAGTCCACCAGGGAAAAGAAATTACAGAACAGAGAAGGGAGGCACATTCCCACCCCCAGTACTTAAAATTTAAGTTTTGGGAGCTGAAAGTCAACACCTCAGCCCATGGAAAACTTAGTTCTTCAGAGTAATTTGTTCCTGTGGGTTCCACGTGTCACAATTTTTTTTCCCCCTGAAACATTGTCTCTGGAGTCAATGCACACAGAGAGGCAAAGTAAACTTTTGAAACCTCGGTGTCATGGCACTGAGGTGCCTTGCGCTAGTTTTCTCACTCACGTGTGTTCCTGCCCCCAGTTGCACCATCTTATTGTGGGCGCATACTTTGTGCTACTCAACTGGCCTCCAGTTAGTTTCAGTCCTGTTTTCTCTGATGATGATGATGATGATGAATCTTTCATTGAGTACTTACTGTTTGCCAGGCACTGTCTAACTGTTGAAACACAGCTACTTCATTATCCTCAAAACAAGGTAGGTGCAGATCAGGAAATCCGTGGTTAGAGGTTAAGAGATTTGCCCAAGGTCACATAGGTACTAAACAGACCTGGACTAAAATGCAGGCAAGGGGGACCCAGGCAGCCATTTCCACCTTCTTTCTCCTTCCTGGTGATGGGGTTTCCGCAAAAGCCGGAGCATTTAATTCTTGTTGGAAGCTCTCAGTGTCTAGGCCTCTTGGGGGTGCCCAGCCCTCAATGACCTACCCTCTAGGCTGCACACTTCCTGCCCGCTCAAAGGAACGTAGTTCCACCTTTCTCTCCTTCTCACCTCCTGAACTTCTCAGAAAAGTGGGGAAATGAACCTGGGGGGCCTCAGAGCTTTGGTCAGGCAATGGGAATTTCCCCATGCTCCAGAGAAAGGGAGGAGGGCTGGAGAAGCTCACCTGAAACCCAGGCTCACTTTTAGCAACTCAAGGCATCCAGCACAGCGGGGACTAAGTGCTCCAGTGCTGGGGGCAGAAAGAAAAGAACCACTGAGCCGGGCACCACGCTCTGACAGCTCCCTTTCCAGGGAAAGCCCACCGGGGCCTCTACAAGAACTCCCCTTGGCCACAAGATTACACCCCTAACACGTCCTCAGCCTTCTTAGGGAAACTGGAAGCCAAACTCGGCCTCACAAAAGTCAGCTCTTCGCTAGGGCCCTGCTCACGCTCCCGTTTTTGGAGAGCCCTCTTCCAAAAGGGCTCCAGCCACCGCACCTGGCCCTGAAACAGGCCCTGCCGCTGACCTTGAGCAGGCTGGCCAACCCTCCCCGCCAACCTCCCGGGATGGTCGCCTCCGGCCGGGTACCGGCAAACGTCAGGGAGGGCTGTCCCAGGCCCGCTTCCTGGAGCCGCTCACGTGCGGCGCGCCGACCCTTAAAGGGCCCCGCTGCAGGCAAAACTTCCGCGCCAGGGGGAGCGGGAAGATCGGGGTTCCGAGGGGCTAGCGCTGGGAGGAGGGGACGCCGCCTCCCACTCTAAGCTTCTAGCTCCTGCTCAACCGTGCTTCGCCTATTTACCCGCCCCTTTGTTTTCAGCCACAGCCTCAATGGGGCCTCAGGCACCTCCGCAACTTAAGGGACGCTAAAGTTTGCAGCCAGACCTGCGAGGAGTGGGCTCAAGAGACAAGGGTGGAGTTAAAGTGAGGATCCTGCTTCCGTAACCCCCCCAGTCCCTCCGGCTCCACTGCTTTGGGAGGTACCCTGCACCCGCGGCAGGGGCGGCCCGGGGTGGTAGGGCTGGTCCAAGGTCGCTTTAGGGCCCTAGGACCCGGCCCGGGCCAGCTGTGTGCGAGTAGAGATGCAAAGAGCGGCCTGGGCCGCAGGGGTTCACGGAGGGAACGCAGGAGGCCTTGAGACCGCGGCCGGGCTGAGGGAGGTCCCAGGCCCTAGGCGCGCTTGAGGCTGCCCAGGCGGGAATGCTTCTCCTCCGACCGGCCCCTCACCTCAGCGGCCACCCGCCGCGACAGCCGTTGCGCGCAGGCGAGTCCGGACTCAGTGGCTGAGCTTGCGTGCGCCCGACGCGCACGTTCGCTCCGCCCCCTCTCGCGGCGGGACGTGGCCGTGGCCGTGGGCGCGTGCGCTCGGGACCCGAAGGGTGGCGGTCTGCCCCGCCCCGTTTCCATGGCAACGAGCGTGCGTTTATCCTCCGAAGCTGTCAGGGGCGGAGCCCATCCCGCACCTTCTGGCCTCCCCTGAAGTGGATTGGCGAGAGCACCACCACTGCGCGGTCCTAGGTGTTGAGGGAAGTCCGCTTGGTGGGACCGGCAGTAGAAAACCAGGCTTGGGTCAGGATGCCGGCACCAGAGAGGAGAGTTTGAAGTGGTTTGGGAAGTGGCGGCACAGAAGTATCAGCCTCTGGCATTTGTACCGTCCGTGGTCCTGCCACTTTCTCTCACTGTGACTTCGCGACAGACCTGGGAACCGAGCAAGGAAGGGAGAGCCACTTGCTCCCTTTTACAGCTAAGGAAACTGAAGCCCAATCTGGGCTCTGGGAAGAAGCTAGTGGATCCAACCTCTGGACAGCACAAATATCAGCTTCCTGCTTGCAGCACTCCACCTCACCCCACCCCACCCACAACCGGAGCACAGGGGTGGTCATCCATTCAACATTTGTTGAGTACCACTCCTTGAAAGGACAGTTCTAGGGGCTAGGGGTACTGAGTGAACTGAAACCAAGACCACGTGCTCCTGGAGCTCACCAGGGGACCACCTCCTTTCCAGGCTCCTCCCTCAGTGCCCTGGATGTGGCTGTTCTGCCCTTCCAGTTTAGCATATACCAGGTAACTCCCAGGTCAAGTGTAAGCTCCTTGAAGATATTTTCATCTTCAGCGCCTAATTCTGAGGACCTAACAAATGACAAAGCACTCTTCTAGGGCCCCAAAGATAAAACCTTGCCCTCCTGAAAGGCCCAATCTTGCAGTGGAGGGGGTGGAGGAGAGGGCAACTATGCTCATGAATTTGGCTATAAGACAGGTTGGGCCAAGAGTTACCTTGGTGCTTCTGACAGGGAAGATTAATGCTTGGGAAGGCAACTATCTTATTGTGGAACACACAGACTGCACTAGGAAAGGGCAGACTGGGCACAGAGGCACTCATAACCCTGGCTTCCTTTCCCTCTGCTTCACATTGTTCCTTCCACAGGCAGGAAAGATTGGATGCCATCCACAGGGTCAAACCTGTCCCAACCCTCTGGGCAAACTGGCAGAAGGGAAAACTGGCCCCTCACAGGCACTCAGGGCTAGGCTGGCAGGTCGTGGCAGTTCTATTTTGCTTACGTGGGGCACCTGATCAATGGGTGCCCCAGGCAAGTGGGCTGTACACTTGGAAGCATTTTGTGAGACAAGGAGGGGCCGGTGCACTGGTTGAGACAGACAGCCTCTGCCTGCAGGATCTCCATGGTCAGTTCTGCTTCTCAGAAGCCGATGAACTTCTCCCAGGAAGCCGTTGTCTGGAGCTGCCCTTTCTTCATCTTGTCCTCTCTGCTCACTTCCCTTAGCCTGATTGGGGAACTCTAGGGCCCTATGTCAGAGTTTAGAGTGTGCCTTAGAAGCTTCAGTGCCACGCCCATGAAAGGAGTCTGCCTGTGACTGGGACTGCAAGCCATAGGCGTCCCTGGCTTCATCTCACGCTGCTCCCAACAGTGCAAGCCCCGCCCTTGGTAGGATCCCTGCAAGGCCTGCGCTGGCCACCAGGAGGCAGCAGCCACAGCACTTTCCTCTCCCCTTTGTGGCTTCTGAGCAGAGGGCTCACCTAGCCCCACCCACGCTCTACTCCCTGTCCAGTCTCCCAAAAGTGCATTCTCAAGAGCGGATTTGGCCTTTGTCTCCTCTTGCTTTCCTCTTTGGGGAATCCCCCCAGAGGCTCTTTAATTCTCCCTTAGTAAATTTCCAGGGACTGCTTCCCCAGGGCTCCTCCCCTTAAAGGAGCCAAACTTGGGGAATCAGCGTGAACTATCCCCTCCTTTCCCTAGTTCCACACTCCAAAGCCCTAGTTAGTTCTCTGTGAGGCAGTGGTTAGATCCTCTGACTCAGATGACAAGTGGAGACTGCACAGGTAGTGTGTAAGGTGCTTTGCAAACACTGCCACCACCTCTCCTCCTTCATCCTCTCAAGGTACTGATGCAGCAATCTGTCCCCAGCCACTCCCAGCCTAGTTAGGGCTGCCCACGTGGGACTGGAGGTGTCATGACTGAGGCCTAGCTAGCCTCAAGCCACCTGAGTTGGCTCCACTGTTTCTTCTAGAACCAAGAAATGCAGCCGCCCCCTTCAGGTGAGCAAAGGCAGAAAAAGGCTAGTGAACCCCACTGCAACAAAGAACCTGCCAGCAGTCTGCCCTCTGTTCCCCCCTGTTCCCCAACTCGCAGTCCACAAGTGCTATCCAGGCGCCCACTATGCTCTAAGAGATCCCTTTCCCTGCCACCACCCAGCCAAACAGCTATTGAGACAATTCCTTGATCAAACAACACTGCCTTCTTCTGGAGTTTAAATTTTATTTTACAAAAAGAGAAATAAAGAAAACTGATAGGCAGTTATACTGACTTACAATTGTTCTGCTTTTTTAAAAAAGTGACATGAAACACAAGTAAAAATAAATACGTCATAGAAACAGCCAGTTGCCCAGTCTCTGGGGCAGGAGGAGCACCTGCCCTGTTGAGAGGAGGGAAGCCCATGACCACACCTGCAGCTGGGGCAGCAGCCACAGGTGCTCCTCAAAGCCAGGTGCAGGTCCCAGGCCTCAGGGGGCGTCCTGAGGAAAGAAGACAGAAAACCAAAGCCAGGTGCCAGGTCCCTGGGGCCACCACATCTCCATTCCTGGCAGACGTGTGGCCTTAGTGGTTATCCTCTGCAACCCCCTCAACCCACCTGGAACCCCTTCCCTGACCCCTCTGGAGAGGGTACAGGAAAAAACCAGTCTTGGGCAGGCTGAGGGGATTCTTCTGGTGAGTCCCCAGCCCACCCTGAGTAACACAACCAGATAACAGTCAGTTTACACCCATGTGCATGAGCACGTGTGTGCATGTACACACACACATACTCTCTCAAACACACACACACTCTGACACACACATGCACGCACACACCTGGGCTGAGCTCTCTTCCAGGGAAGGGTCCTGGATCAGGTCACAGTATGAGGTCCCCTCTCTTCTGAGTAGTGGTAACAAGAGTGTACCCACAACTATCCCAGCCCTCTGCAGACTCCACAGCCTACCTGGCCACCTGTCCCCAACACACCAGATGACTGTATCGGATAGGCCTGTGAGAGGAAAGGGGTGGACTTGAGTCCCTGAAGAACAAAGAAGGTGGACACTGCCCACTCAGTAAGTTCATCATAAGACTCAGGTATTCACGAAAGGCCCCGGGCCAACCTAGTGGCACAGATGGACATTAAGGGGTGACAGTGAAATACATCGGGGGCGGGGGGGAGACAGGCGTCAGCAGGAGGGGAATGGTGTCTCAGAGGAACAGGTGGAGAGCACAGCATTCTCAGACAGGCCTTGAGGTTCGGGTTCCTGGAACAGTTAGCAGAGGGCCAAAAAGTCTCCTGGGGGTCCAGTTAGGGGAGGACCTCCTCTCCCAGAGGTTTTGGTGGGAGGGGAACCACTTAGCTAGGTACACCAGAGGCCATGGCTCAGAAGGGAGAGACTGGTCTCCTGAGGAACCACAGTTCCTGGTCATGACCAGGTATACTAGGAACAAGGAATGTGAGGCTCCCAGAAGGTCTTCCCTGTGGGAGGACCCAGTTCCAGAGCAATGCCCAGCCTGAACAGACTGAAGCAGAGGCCCTGCTATGCTGACAGCTTTGGGAGCGACAGTCCCACCCAGACAGTTAAAGTTTGGTTGAGTGTTTCAACCTATCAGCAAAACTTTACTGTAGCTTTGCTTCATGCCCTGGAGTGGGAAATTTCATATTTAGTAGTGAATCACAACTGTATAGAGATCCCACACCCTAACTCCTAGGGAAGAAAGTTCCAAGGACCATGAGATAAATGCTTAAGAAACACAACTCGAGAGGGCTAGGACTCTACAGATATCCAATCTGAAGAACCAGATCTGATACAACATGGTTTACTTAGGTTCTCATGGAAGCGGCTACTCTGTCTCTGTTCAATTTTCACCCACAAAGATACTCAGAAAAGGAAATCAGACATCACTACAAATGGAAATCCTGAACCATTCAGCTGTACTATGCTCCCTAGGCTGAGAGTTTAGGCTAAACCAGCCAGATGGGGCTTGAGAGGCCCTTGAGAATATTCTGTGGAAGACAACGGTGAGGGAAAACACCTAGGCCTGATCTGCCTTCTCTCACGTCACCATCTTTTCCTCACTCAGGCCTGGATGGCAGGTGGAAGCCACCACCAAGTGTTTCTGATCCAAGAAGCTCTAACACATAGCCCTTGGGCCCTGAGGCATTTCCTGCTTCCCACACACAGGCCCCTGTTGGGTACGCATGCACACATGCCTACCAGTGCACATAAACAGACAGCAGAAAAGTCAGATAAAGGTTTGTAGGTTCATTTAAAAAAAATGCAAATACAAAACAAAACAACATGGAACTGGTAGCACTCCAACTTCTCATGATCCCACTCCACCCACCTACACAATATAAGCTGCACATATTAAATTGTCCTCCCCAAACTATGGCCTCAGCCAAGGTGGAGCAAGACCCAGCCTCTGGAAGCCTTTCTTCGCACCTTCCGAAGCCCTTCCCTCTAGTGATTGGTTTCAATTCCTCGCTGGGATAGTTTCTGGATTCTCAGAGCCTGCTGCTGTGATTTTCTAGAACACAGAAATGCCCCTCCCTCCCCAACCACACAAAAACACACACTCACACACACACGCACACGCACGCACGTCTCTGGGGTTCCAGTGCTCCAGGGCCCAGGCTGTGATGTGCTCTGCATACTGGAGAGCCAGACCAGCTCACTCCTACTGCACCAGCCTCAACCTGAAAGCTCACCCCACTGAGTCCCTTCATCACCCAGTCTTGGGGTGCATCTGAAAAAGCAAGTGCTGGTTGGAACTGCTATTTTTAAATCATTAAAATAATTTGCATAGCTAATTGTAGATCTAAGGCTTCTATGAGTAGGAGAGTTAAGTGTCTGATAGGGTGCTTATGAAAATAGAGAAAGCAAGCGCCTTCGGTCCCACTTTTGGTGTAACTGGGCAGCGCATGAACACACACACACACACACACACACACACACACACCCATCTCCTTGTCTCTTCTCTGGGGACAATGCCCCAGAGTGTGTAAGGCCCTCCAACAACAGAAATGGGCTGGTAAGAAGGACTGCAGGAGCAGCTACTACTAGAGATTACCTGGCTAAACTGCCTCCAGCGCTGGGAAGAGGCGGATGTAGCAGCTGCCCTGTGAGGAGGGACCCACAGGTAGGTGGTAAAGCTCTAAAGCCAGACAAGGTGGTTCACCATAAAGAAATGCTTGGCGAAGTCCTGGCAGCCAGGGGGAAAAAGTCAGGAAGAAGATAGCCAGTGTTTATGCATAAAGACTAGATGCCCCTCCCCTGGCACAGGCAACAAGAAAGGGGAAGACCCAGAATAATTGATGTGTTCTTTTAAGACAGAACCCAAACTTAAGGCTCCTACAGAGGAATGGCTCCTCCACGTTCCTCCAAAGAGGACAGACCCACTCGATCATCCCATGGGTTGGGGAAGCCAGGACACTTCCCAATGGGAAATCAATAGTCTGTTCCCTCTATCCAGCAGCCACCTATAATACACAGCTTCACTGTTAAGCACAGAGAGCCTGCCTCTGAGGTCATCATTTGGATGCAGGTCCAAATTTGGGGTCACTTACTTCCCAGTAGCAAACTCCATGATCCCAAGTTTCAATCTCTATGGAATGACTCTCAGCCCCATTCTCCTGTCACAGGACTCCCTGATCTTCCTGAAATGCCATTTCCCAAAAACATGGTTTTTCAGTGTAAACCATGGTCAAGTCTAACTCTCTGTCCTTGGTCAATTCATAACTCACCTAGGATTTATTCACCAGTAGCTATGGGATCTGAGGTGCCTTAAAGATGCCCTTCCCATCTCCTACCCTCTTCCCTACCCCTAGCCTCCTCTCCCACCCACCCATCACAAAAAAAAAAAAAAAAAAAAAGACACATGAAAAGTCTAAATAATAAATAATTGCCCATAAGAAATAAATTAACATGGAGCTCTTTAACAGGGAAGGAAAGGACAGGAAAGGCCACCAGGCTAGGCGGCTGGGGGGCTCAGTTCCATCCTTGTGAAGAATGTCTTTTCTGAGCCCAATCCCATGACCCCTCACTCACACCGCACAGGGCTCCTTCCTGCAGCCTCTGCACACAATCTCATGCCCTGGGAAATCACTCGGAGACAGCCACTGGGGAAAGAGACAGAGACCGGTAATACCCACTTTCTCTCCTAATTTCCCCCAGATATTAATAAAAGGGGCTCTGGAAAGGGACTCAGGTTACCTGGGCCTGTGCTTTACCCTACTAGAAGGAAACTTGTGGCTTCCATGGCTCTTCTCTTGGGCTCACCCTGATGATCACACTGATAGTTGCCATGAACCACCACGCTCCAATTTCCATTTTTAAAAAGTTAAGTTCATTTTTTAGTTTCCCCCCTAGTCCGTCCCTCCCTCCCTCCCTTCCCGCCCGCCTCCACCCCTGCTGTTACATACACGTACGTACATACCTACACACACACACACACACACACACACACACACGCGCGCGCGTGCATATACCTGGTCTGCTTCTTTCCCACCCCCTAAAAAGACTCCAAGTCACCTGGAATCTCAGTCTGCTCTCCCTGCCCACCCTCCTTCCCCTCCCTTCCCTCCCTCCCTCCCCTCCCCTCTCCAGGCCAAGCTAAGTCACCCAGTAAGGCAGCTCTCCTGGGAGAGCATGTTCCCAAAGACAGAAATGGGAGGTGAGCTTCTTTCTACACTCAGATGGGCAAGCAAGCAAGCAGACAGCATAAGCAAGGCAGGCAGGAAGAGAGGCGGGCTGCCCTGCCCCTCCACTCCTGTGCTGGGTCCCTGATTTCCCACGATCGCTGCTCTGTTGGATTTTTTTCTTTTATTTTTTTGCCTCTTGTTAAACTGCAACAGAGCCTACCACTATGGTCAGCCACCCTTCTCTGTCCTCCTCCTTGTCCCTCTGGCCAAGTACCCTCTTCTCAGAAAGCCCAGATTGCCGCCGCCTTCCAGCTTGGTGGGCAACCTGCTGTGGCCCCGAGTGAGGTGGAGAGGGGCTCCCCAGCTATTTCCCAGTGACCTCTATCACATCATCATCCTTATCCTCATCCTCATTGGAGCTGAACCCCACCTCAGCAACCTCATGAGAATCAAATGGAGGCACCTGGGACCGGAGGAGGCCACCAGTGGGGTAGCCTGCATGTGAGGACATGTAGCCTGGGTAGACGGACACGCCCCGAGAAAGGGAGCTGGGCAGGACAGGGGAGGGGAAAGGCGCGAACATCCTTGGCTCGGATAGGAGTGGCTGTGAGAAGGGGAGTGAGTAGCCAGGCAGCATCCCCGGCACGGAGGGGCTGAGCATGAAGGAGGGGGTGCTGGCAGTGACTGAGGTAGCCGTGGAGGAGGAACTGACGGGGCCTGCTGGCGCCAGAGGGTCAGTAGTCACTGGGAACACCAGGCGGGCATCTGCCAGTAAATTGGATAGCTGGTAGTAGGAGGGGGGACTGCCCAGGAACAGGGAGTTCTCCCCGGTCTGGGAGGGGAAGGGGGGAGTGAGGTTATGGTTTAAGGAGACGGGTGGCATGGCAAACCTGCCAGAAACGGGGTACCCATGTTCATATGGCTGCACGGGGGCTGGCAGATAGCCCTTTCTGGACCGCCGGCGGGCTGACTCCTGGGCAGCAGATGGTGTGACCAACTTTCGCTTGTGGCCCCTTAAGTCCAACACTGGGTGCCTGTCCCCACAGGGCTGGCCAGTCACCAGGAGGGAACTATTGAGGCAATGACCCCCGTGGTGAGGCTCAGTTTCGAGAGCTGTCCCAGGCACAGCAGTGCTGTCCATGAGTTGGGCTGGGGGGCCAGGCAGGGCGGCATTGGAGCTCGGAGAGTTCTGACAGGACTCCCGGGCAGCAGCCGCATCTGCATACTGCTGGAGCTCACTGATGATCTCCGGGCTGTCTGGAGAGACGGGCCTGGCCAGCCCCTCCGGGTCGGGGGCTTTGGGTGATGAGGCACTGTGTCTGCCGTTGCTTGTGGACTCAAGAGAAGGCCCCTGGGAACCTGTGGACAAAATATAGGTAACTGAGAACCAGAATGGCCAGGGACACAAGGAGGATATAGGAAAAATGTCCATGAAAAAAAAATCCTATCCTGTGGGCCCCAAAATTCTAATAGTTTAATGTCTAAACAACATTACCCAGTAAATTTGTCCCAGTCACAAAGAAAAAAATCCTTTGATTTAGGAAATAAGTCTATCTGTGACAAAACGTGTAACATCTCTCCAACCCAGTTCGCCTATGAGACAATGGACATGAAATGCTATATGATCATTCTTACAACCAGTGAGATGCTTTCTGGGGGACAAGAGTCCATGACCACAATGGGAGAAAAGAGGAAAGTGAAGTTTAAAAAGCAACTGTCCTGGTTTAAAACCAAACCAAACCCATGGCCATGGAGGACCACTGGGACAACGGGGAAAACCAAGCATGGTGTGAACAGTAGACAGCTCGACGAACTGCTGACTTTTCAGTATGATCATGGTGGTGTACAAGGAGAATACCCTTAATCTCAGATGTGTGCTGAAATATTTAGGGGTAAAGTGACAGGATGTCTTCAATTTACAAGTAGTTCAAATAGGAAGGGAGGCAGAGACAAAAGTAAGTTTAAGAGAAAAATAAATCACTGGATCGCGGTGCAGGTTACATGGGTGCTCAGTGCTGTTCCTTCGACTTGTCAGTATGTATGAACATTTCTATAGCAGAAGCTGGGACACGCGCAGTCTAGCGCCTATACCTCAAGGAGGGATGATAAATGAGAACCAAGCCCACAGAGGGGGACTTGGCCAGAGTTCCTACCATGTGCACATGCTGCACATTCTTTGACCTGGCAATCCTGCTTCTAGGATTATCCTATAGACTCAGCCAGCCTGTGAGCCAGTACTGTAATGGTGTGAATGTCCCAGGACAGGAATGCTGGGCATACGCTGTGTTATGCACATCTAAGGTATTAAAGATGCAAAGAAAAGTTATATATTTATATTTTTTTACAGACAGGTACACACACACACACACATCCCTGTATCATGTATATCTCTGGGGGAAAAAAGTGACAGCAACGTCTCTAGTGGATGGCCGGAGTGATGGCAGGAGAAAAACTCACTTTTCACTCTACGTCTTTTGCATTAATACCTTTTGAATCGTGAATCATGTACATATTATCTATGAAAAATAAAAATAACTACAAATGAGACTAAGCCCAAACAAAAAAAATAGATAGCTAGAAGCCACCATACCTGAGGCAGCCATCCGACCATCTTCAGGGGCCTTTGGTTTGCCCGTCGCCCTGACAGCGAAGATGCGCCCGTCGCTGGTGCGGATGTACGTCCCTGAGAAGACATGTGAGGAGAACTGCTAGGAGCAGACCTGCAACACTGGGAAAGCCCAGGCTCAGGCATTGTGGGCTGGGAATAAGCTATAAAATTAGGTTTTACACCTTCGCTCAAGAACCCTGAAAGGAGGAGTGGGGTGACTGAGCTGTGGGCCCAATATCATTATTTATTCCACAAACACTGATTGCCTAACTACTATGTTCTAGGCACTGTTCTAGACACCTAAGAACACAAGACCATAGAGGGCTGTCTCAGGGAGCTTAACCTCCAGAGGACGAGACAGACAATTATACCAGAAAATATCAGGAAAGATGAAATGCAGTGGGGGGAAAAAAAGGGGTGCTATGAAAGAGAGTGAGGTATGCTGGCCGGGGCCTCCTCTTGGACTGGAAGAAAGAAGCCTTTATCACCTCTATACCCTCTCTCCATCGGCAGGAATAGTGGTAGCCCTGCGCTCTTCTCCCACACTGCGTAGACTTAACCTTCCCTTCCCTCGTCTTGGGTATGTCTTTTGATCAATCTCCTGGAAGATCAGGGCTTCCTCTAAGCTGAGGTCGGAAACTTTTTCTTAAAAGGCCAGCTAGTAAATATTTTTGGCTTTGTGAGCCATTAGATCTCTCTTGCAGCTACTCACCCTTGCAGCATGAAAACAGCTGGGCATGGCTATGACTTAAAAATCTTTAATTATGGATACTGACATGTGAACCTCATATAATTTTCACATGTCACAAAATATTATTCTTTTGATTTTTTTCCCTTCAGCAATTGGAAATGCATTCTTAGCTCACACGTACAGTAACAGGAAGCAGGCTGAATTTGGCCTGTGGGCCGGCCAGGGTTTGTCAACCCCCGCTCTAGGCTGGAAAGAGCCCAGTAAGGGGGCTGCGTACAATCACTTCTGTGTCATGTATTCGTGGCATCTTTTCCCTGAGCCTAAAAGGACTCTGACCCAACAGAGGGTAGGACAAAACCTCCTTACTAAACAAAGAGCCTCAGGGAGCCTTGCAGAGAAAAGGCTGATAGGAAAGATAGGCTTAGAGAGTGCCCTGACACTGTCCAGACAGATCTCTCATCTCCCTCTGTAAGGAGGCCAGAGGAATGGACTTTTCAAATTGCCACACTTATAAATTCTTTCACACAAACCAGGTATATGAAAACACATCCATCTGATACATTTCCTAGTTGGAGACTGCCACCTGACTCCAAGTGAGTGGGAAAGACAACACAATAACACACGTTGGCTTGGAACCCACTTCATAGCTCTTGCCCTCCAGTTCTGATCTCTCTGTGTGTAGTGTAAATGCCAGACATTAAGTTTTGATTCCTGAAGCGTCCATTTCAAAGACGTCCATCTCAAATAAACAAACTGCCAGCTGTGTGATAAAGCTACTGACTGTACAACTACATAAAGAACCAGGTGGTCCCATCCACAGAGGTCCCCTCTTAGAAAGCCAGGATAACATAGATAACTGACCCTTGAGTGACCCTACCTTTTCCTATCCATGCTCTAATTCCTTCTCTTACATTTTGAATTTGCCAATTAAGAGTGAACCCATAAAACCCTAGGTACCCCACCCTTGGACCCTGATAAAGGCAGAGCCCCAGGTCCATGCTGTCTCTCTTGTCACCTCCCTGTGAGGCCCTTGAGCATGCCAGGTACCCTCCAGGACCTGGGAGTAATAAACCTTGCCTTTTCAAAGTTCCCTGGTGGCTGTTGCATCCTACAACCACAATAACCACAAGGGCTGGCCCAGCCACAACACTGGCTCTGGGAAAACGTCTATGGGCTCCCACAGGTAGCAAGGGACCAAGTAAGTCAGGCATTCTCAGTGCATGGCATCACTATTGATAGGCTGAGACCAACACAAAACCCAACCACCCCAAGATTCTCCCCCAAAACCAAGGTAAAATACAGGAATACAGGGACCCTCGCTCTCTTAAGCCACTGATAGATATCCTTTGGACCCACCCCAACTCAACTAAGCTCCTGGTAATGTCCTTTTCTCAAGCTTCCCCCACGTGGCACTCTCAGAGAATGGTTTATAGACCTCTTCAAGCATAAGTCAAATGCATTTATTCTGTTGCCCAGCCCAGCACTCTCGGCCAGAGCTCTGGGATGGGCCCTGGGTCAGGCTCTCACCTTTCATCCCACGAATGATGTGGATACTCTCCCCAGCATTGATTCTCGCCTGTACATCTGTGGAGCTGTTGAGTCCAGGAATAACAATATCTAGTGAAGACACAGACCTCAGATTTAGATTACATGGGGCTTGACTAAAGGAGGGATGGGAACTGCAAAGTCCACATCCACCCGCTTCCTCAGTGATTTCCCCAAGGCCTCTCAGTGGAGCAGGGGTGAGCCAAGCAAGCAAGACCTCATACAACTTTCTAAACAAAGAACTGTCTGAAAATAAGAAACTTTTTAGAAATATGATCATATATTTCCCTTGATTCAATTAAAAATTCATGGAGTTTTTGGTTTAGAAAAAGTTTTAGTTCAAATGGTTATTTCTATGTGTTTTTTCTTCTCCTTGAGCTATTTGCACGTCTATGCTACATATCACTTTAGGCTCCAAAAGTGGCCTCATCTCTTCCTTGCTGGTATTAACTACTCTATACAGAACTCAAGAATGAAGAGGAGAGTATTTTCCAGAATCAGCAGAGAAGTAGGATCACAAGAGCCTCTTTTTGTTTTTGCTCGTTTCATCTTTTTTTTTTTTTTTACAATGAACATGATTATTTTCATAGTAAAAAATTCAAGCATTTCCATTAAAATTTATATTATGAGTATTTCTAGATAATAACATGAAAAATAGCATGGTGAAATGCTTTCCTTCCCAATTACCCTGACTCATAGGACTAGGACCAGTCATAAAGGAGGGTGGGCTGCTCACCTCCTAACTCTGGTCCGATCCACATCAAACTCACAAAGAATCATGTGGCATTCAGGTCTTCGAATTAAGTAGGGAGGTTGACAGCTGTCCTTTATACCCAGCTGACCCTACAGTCAGGCAGGTAGGACTCAAAATATTCACACATCTCTCGGAAGATAGCCCTGTGTCCTGGTGACATTTCCACAAGCTCTGCGGTGCTCAGAGTCTATCCCAGCGACCACATTCAAAAAGGCCCAGTTCCGTGTTATTATTCTTAAGATACTTCATTAGAGTGCAAACTCCTCAAGATCAGGGATTGCTGTCTTCTCTATTGCTACCTACAGTGCCAATGTTGTAAGTACTAGAATATGCAAGGTGTTTAATAAATACTGAAATTCCTGAATGAACAAAGTAACTTGAAAAGGGACAGCACCCCTGCAAGAGAACCCAGGAGTTCCCAACCTGTTGTGGTGACCACCTTCTGCACAAGGACTCCTGCACGCTGCAGGTAGTTGATTGGGAAGTTCATGGCTGGGTTTGTGCTGGAGGCAGAGCTCACACTGCCTCCCAGGGGGACGTGCCGGGGCATCATAGGGATGGGGGTGGACTGTACAGGACGAACACTGGCCACAGGCTTCTCATCACTCTTCAGTGTTGGCTGCCTGTGGGGGAAAGACAAGAGAGTTCAGCAGAACAGCCATACTTCCCTTTCTGCAAAGCCTGAAGAGCCTTTCCCACTCTACAGCCTCACTGCTGCTGAGGAGAAGGAGCAGAGGAGCCCCAGTGAGTAGTCAATTCAAAAGAAGACAAGAGGAAGGGTTGAGACTGAGCGGAGACAGAAGCAGTGAGGACTTATGTCTTGGAGTCTAAGAGTCCAATGTCAGGGGCATAATATTCCTTATGGAGATAGGAAGTGACAGCTGCTCCTCTGGAATTTGGACTCTGTACATACATTAGGCATTAGTCCTTGGAGGAAAGTTAGAGAGAGGCAAAGATGCAGTAAAGGAAGAAAAGTTCAGAACACAGTGCAGGCTAAGTTGAAGATGAATGGGTGGAACTGTCCCACATACCCAAAGGAAAAGGGCTATGTGATGCAACATGTTCAGTAATCTTGAGAGACCATCGAGTTCCCTGGTGGTGTAGTGGCGAGGCTTCAGCGCTCTCAATGCTGCGGCCTGGGTTCAATTCCCAGCCAGGGAACTAACCCCTCTCCCCGCAAAAGAGAGAGACCATCTGCCCAACCTGAACCATCTTCACTCTCTGAAACTTCAAGCTGCAATAAGTAGTATAGACATTCTTCTCCCCTCTGCACTGCTTTTCAATGGGATTCTCCTGGGGCCAGTCTCCAAAGTACCCTTCTAGTCACGACCACCCCAAAAGCAGCAGCAGCCAAAACATCATGCACAGAACCCAGGCTTCTAAATGGCAGCACAGACCCATGGCCAGCCTCTGAGCATGGGCTGTGCATCTTACTACCAGAATGCCAAAATGTCACACTATGGTCAATGACACATTCTTCTCTCTTCACTTCCCTTTCAGCTGGATATTGGTACCTTGAGAAAGCTACTCCCATTTTAAGATTTTTGAAAAGTTCCTGCATATGTGCTTTCTGAAGTCTGTGTGTTTGGTTTTTAGTCCTAGAAGAGAGACCGCCTTGGACTAGTATGTTCTTCCTCATATGACTAACGGACACTTTGGGCAGCCCATGGGCCCTGTGGACTCCTACATTCCCAGACAGACCAAAAGCACAGCAAGCTCATCAGATCTGTGGCCCATCTCCTCAAGGTCTGCCCAGGGCGGCTTTGCAGGAGCTAGGGGCCCTGGTCAGATGACAATGGGCCTTTTCTCAGGGTTAAGTCAGAAGGAATAGGAGCCTAGCTTAAGCCCCACACTCCACAGGGGCTGAGGTGAGGAATTTGGACAGGAAGGCCACCTCACATGACGTAGCCAGGACAGGAATCAGCAGCATCACAGTACGGCTCATCAAATGCTGTTGAGAGGCTGGTGCCTTCCACAGGGCTGGAGCTGGGCCAGGAAAGGAACTGTCACAACCCCTCACAGCCTAGCCCATCTCTTACACCTCCCACCTCCATGGCTTTTCTCCTCTTAGGCTTAGTCCATTCCTACTGTTACATGGAAAAGCCTAGAAATGAGAAAAAAAGGGGTGGAGAACAAGAGAGGAGAACATTCCCAGGCAAGAAGGTCTTGGGAAATGACACAGAAGTCTAAAGGCTTTGAAAGAGAGTGACTTTCTACTTGAAAGTATTCTGCACATGAAAAGTAGCAAATTTACTTATCAAAAATCAGTCTTATATACAAAGTCTTACATGATTTCAGTTCCTTTAGAACGTCATTTGGCAAGTCTTGTTTTGTTTTTTTTTAAATGGACTCTTCGTAAGAAAAAACGTTTTAAATCTTTAAATTAAGATAATTGAGCAACTTAAAAATGCAAATCAATCAAGCTGCTGATCTGATAAAAGTTATTAGGCACTCTGTCTTAAAATAAAAAATAAATTAAATATAGATAACTATTCTATTATTTCTTACAAAAAGCTCCTCTCTCCACTTAGCAATTGGCTTCCACCCTGTTCATATTCTGAACAGACTTAGAAGTTGCACTCAAGAGAGCCATTTCTACTCCAGGATTGGGGCATAGCCACAGAATGCAATTGCATTAGGAGCGCAGAATTCACTGACTGTAGTCCAAGACTCACAGAGACCTGACCTTCACCCTTAAACTTGACTGCAAAGCAAGGTCTAGGACCAAGGTGCTATGCACAGGAAGCAGCTGTGTGGGAGGGCTGGGCCTTTGGGTTTTAGGAAGCCAAACCTCCCAGGAATCCAAAAGAACTCTCCTGAGTCACAGGGCCAGCAGCTCACTCTTCCAGCTGGAGCCACATAAAACACCAGGGCTGCTGAGCTGTTTCAGCACCTCATTCAAGAACAGAACCTGTCAGTTCTCAGCAGCCAAAGAGCAACTTGTGGTCTCTCGCTTTGCTTAAAAAAATAGACCAGTGGAAAGGTCTGCATCTGGCCCACTAGCAGAACTTCCACCCCTTTTAGCTACTCACCAGTTTCTCTGACTGAAGGCAGGGATGCTGGTCAGGCTCTGGTCACTGGCAGGGTAATACTGCGCATAGGATGGGCGGGTGTAGGGGACTGATGTGCGTTTGTCTTCCTCATAGCTTTTCTTTGCTGCTTTTTTCTCCGCCTTGGTCAGCTTGTGATCCTTTCGGTTAAGGAGCAATGACTCATGCTCAAAAGGCTCCTGGGGACACATGAAGATGTTGATTTAATTACCAGTCTTTGTGCCAACACGACTGATATGTGACAACCTTATTTGAAACCAAGAAAGGGCTGGCTGCCTCCTGCACTCACTGAGCCCTGCTCAGTCACACAGGCACTTCACTGGCTTTCTGTTAAGAGTATAATTCGTAGCTCTAACCCAGCATTAGCTTTAGACAGCCTAAGTCTGCCTTCCATATCAAAAGGACAGGACAGGTCAGAGGATTAACAGATTACCTTTTCAGAACATTCCATCTCTTTGCTAGGAAAACACATTGGCCAAATTATTCCACATGGCTGAACTCAGCACTTTTAAGCCCCAACTAGGGATGGGGAGGGGGACTGCACAGAACAAGGAAAAGAACTGGTTGAGTTCAAGTCACTTGTGTGAAACAAAAGTTTGGATGAAGAAAACAAGTGTGCTAGACAAGCCTCCTTCGCTGGGAACTGCCGTACAGGGATTGAATGCCTACCAGGTTCCTACCTTGGTGATGAGGTGAGGGTACTTCAGACAGGCAAGTTGCAGGACTGGCTCCTTGATCCCCTTCACGTTCAAGGATGCTTGGGGAGCAGGCTCCTTCTCCACAAAGTGCAGGAGGTTCTCTACCTCCTTCCGGGTGAAGTTCAGCATGGGATTGAGGTCATCTACCACCCGATCTAGGAGGGAGAAGACATGGAAGAAGTCAGGATAACACACAGAAGACAGCAAAGGCACAGCTACATAGATCGGCAAAGAGAAGAGAGGCTGGCTATAGATGGCCTGTCATTAATACCTAAACCATGTCAAGGAATGCCACATCTGAGAGTCAAAGACCAGGTCTGAGGCCTGGTGAAATGGAAATGTCATAAGAGATACTTGCAATAACTAGCTCAACTCTTATCATTAAACCCACCTTCAACAAGTGGAGGTCAATCCTGTCTTAAGCAATGATCTGAACCAGGACAAGATGAAAGAAACTGCTGGCCTTCTATGATTGAAAGCCTACCTGTGTTCTCATACCCTGCCCCTCCCATCCCCCTTGGGATAGGAAGGGTAGAAGCCTATATAAATGTGCCTCTTCTGAGCCTGGAAGATGGCCCACCTGACATGCCCTGCTTGGAAATCTGACGGTCATAGATCTTCTTTTCAAGGGTGAAATCAGCCACAAGGCGATAGATGTGACAGGGCTTTTTCTGGCCATAACGGTATACCCGACATACTGCCTGAGCATCATGGCAAGGGTTCCAGGAAGCATCAAACACCACCACGCGGTTGGCACCAATCAGGTTCACGCCCAAGCACCCGGCCCTTTAAAACACAAGCCAGCAATCGCAGAGTTTTAAAGATGGTTTTCAAATCAGTTTTACCCTTTGTGACTCCTACCCCAACATCATCCTGTTTGTCCTAAGCACAGCATTCTGGAGGATTCTGCCATCCTGCTGATGAACAGTGAGTGAATGTTCTCAAGCACTGAAAGAATGTCCATTATGGAAGTGCCCACCAGCTCAGAAAGACTGTAATGAGTGAGGTCCCTGCACCCTGGCTCCAGAGTGATGGCACCTGATGAGGGGAAATGTTTGCATACAGATGTTTCCACTGTACTTAATCTAACAGTTTAGGAGAATGACTGGTTCCTATCCCACCTAGGGCATTCTGATGGCAGAAGGCAGCACAGACATCAAGCTGCTAGGAATGAGACAAACAGTGCCATCAGCATTGACAGTGATACTGTACTTCCTACTTCTTAAAACATTTGCACATTTATTACATCATCTAAGCCTCAGAACACTCCTCAGAGAAAAGCTATGATCAATGTAAATAAAGGTTTCAAAGAACTTAATGAAAAAACATTATGATTGCCCTGCTAACAACTTCCTTTTGGTGTCCCCTCTCACTTCAAAAACAAATCACATACCAAAAAGCAAAAAAAAAAAACAACAACAACAACAAAAAACAAACAAACAAAAAAAAAAAAACAAATCACAAACCTGAGCAGATCTCTTCTGACAGAAACTGGATGAGCCTTTGGGGGCCTGCTCATGTGGCCAATTGCCCTTTGACTCTCCTGCACCCCCCTGTCCAAAGTATGCACTCACCTTGTGGAGAGAAGGAACAGCCAGGTGGTGAGATTGCTGGGATCATTGAACTGATTAATGAGCCGCTCCCTCTCAAAGGCAGGGGTGCTGCCATCCAGCCCTGGGACAGAAGGAAAACCACAAGAAATGGACAGATGAGGGTAAGGCTACACAGCCAAATCACTGGGCAAATGTGTTTTAAAAACAAACACATCACAGTGTTCAGATTCTATTCCCTGGACCTTTCATGAGTCTACCGTGAGACCCACGTATCTATAATTTAAAAATACCCACAGGCAATTCTCATATACAACTAATATTATATACTGTGTTTCTCCCTCTAGTATGTGAGTCCATTCTAAGGCCAAGGTTCCTAGACTTTAGAGTGCATAAAAAGCACCCTAAACATGGAAGTTTGGTAGACGTGGGCTTAGGCGATCTCTGCCTCAGTCCTGTGAATCCTGACCAGCAGAGAAGGACCATGGGGTTTGTATTTTGATTTAGATGATGCTCCTCCAACAGGGATCTGTGTTGCTAACAAGCTCATAAGGCTAAGAACTTGCTATAAAGAGACATAAAGGGAACAGATATGGGGCAGGGGGGATGGGACACGTGAATGCAGAGGGGGAAGCTCAGAAGGAGAAAAAGTAGACTTCAGTTAAGAAGAAGCATGCAGAAGTAAGCAGGGGCTCTATATTTGTCACCTCGAGTAAAGCAGAGAAAAGGGCAAAGCTAAGGCTATACCAGTTGGAGAACTGAATGACTATAGTTGTAGGAAGCACTAGTTTAATCGCTGGGAATTGGAGGTTCTCTCAGTCAGCACTCCAATGTACCTTTCCAACCTGAGTTCCCACAACTTCCCAGCACAGCTCAGCATTGACTTAGGGGCAACACTACAGTCAACACAAGGTTCCAGGCTAGACCCTGTGCTAGGGGTCTCCTTACTACCCCATGAACCCCCATTTCTCTAAATCCTTCCTCTAGGTTAGTGCTTCTCAACAAGTATGATTTCTCCACCCTCCCCCCCACAGAAGAAATTCAGCAATGCCTGGAGACATTGTTGGTTGTTATAACTGATGCTGCTGCCATCTGGTGAGTAGAGGCCAGGGATGCTGCTAATTATCTACAAGGCACAGGACTGCCCCAACCACAAAGAATTATCTGGCTCAAATGCCAGTATCTATCTGGTCAGTAAGTACCTGAGGTCAATACTTGTCAACATTTTTTCATTACCACCCCCTTAAGGAACCTTTTAATACATTTTTTTCCTAATTTCCATGTCCCCAATATAATTTTAATAATACAGATATATTGTATGTTTATTTATTCTATGCATATTTGTGCTTTATATTTTAAAAAGTTAAGATTTTTTTTCATCCCCAAGAACCAACTTTCACCCCTTAGCTATGCTACCTCCACCACAGAGAATGCATGATCTAGACTGTGTTCACTATACTGCTTCTTCCTAGCATGACCGTTGGGCTGCACCAGATTTGTATCTTCAAATTCTCTCTATTTTTGTGAGTCTGGTACAAGTTCTGCCTCCTCCAAGAAGTGTTCTTCAATCTCCTCACCATGATGATTCTGTCTTCCTTAGAACCCCAGTGAGGGTAGGGTGCTCGATCAAGTGCTACTTTGTATTTGCCCTCAAACTGTCATGTCTCAGATGAAGACAAGGCCTAGGCCTTCTCTTCTCTGTATCCCTCCTGTCTTGCCTAAGCTCCCCAACCCCTAGTACAGTGCCCCCCACACAGCAGCTCACTCTCAGTACCTCTCTGCTCCTTGGCAAGAACGGAGTAGAAGAGAAAAAGAGAGACAAGGAATGGAAAACCTTAAGCAGATCATGCCAAGGCTCCAGGAACAAAGCAGCAATGAACTCACGAAAGTAGCTGATGTTCCGGACCCACTTCTGTATTCCTGGGCCCTCAACCCCAGGTAGACAGGGCAGTTCTCGTTTCCCTAGGAACTCCTCGATGAGTGCCAAGGTGGACAGGCTCTGGCTGAAAGGGATAAAATTTGGTCCAGAAGGCTCCCAGACCCAAAGGAATCTTGTTCCCCACCAGGCCCACACCCATGTGAAAACTTCCCACAGTGCGAGCTCGCACAATCTACTCCCTCCAAGAGGTAACTCCACAAAGAAGCACCAAGGGTAGTCTCCCTGGCTCATGATGGGAGCGGAGTTGTCCACACACTTATAACCACCACCCACTAAAAAACTTTCTACCATATGACTTCTTCAACTGGGAAATTCAGGGGTTTAGCTCAGTGCCTAGTAACAAATATCATCAGCATTAAAAACCAACACTGCAGGAATATACGTTAGGTGTACCTCTACCTATAGGCCACAGGCAATACCATGGGTCTCACTAGGGAGCCAGAAGCCCTCGGCTGCTTCCACGTTATGCAAAACCAGTCTCCTCAGAAGCGATCCATAATACCAGCTGGCCCTCTCCAACTTAGAGCCACTGCTGTTCTCTCAAAGTATGTCACACATGGAAACTTTCACCCCAAGGCTCCCACGCCAGGCTCCTGCCACTTAGCTCTCATGGGAGCATGATCTAGTCAGAACAAAGGAGAAGCAATCTACTTTTGTCTGTTTCCCTGAGGAGTCAGACCTTGATGAGACTCAAAGCTCTGGCCAAACTGAGAATGTGACTTTGGAACAAATCACATTATTTTTGTGGCCTTATACACAAAGCTTATTTAAAAAGGGAGGAGGGGCAGATGGGAAAGAAGCAGACTAGACTAGGGGTCAAAAAATATTTTGTACAAATGGCTAGACGATAAATATTTTTAGGATTTGCAGACCACATACAATCTCTGCTGGATCTACTTTAAAAACCCTTTTAAAATGTCAAAACTAGCTCTCAAATACAGGCCACAGGCCAGATCTGGCTTGGCCACAACTCAAATGACTGGGTGACGATCTGCAATGTTATCCTAGGGTTTTAAATTATTCTCTGAAGAGAAATCGCACTGGACAAAAAGAAACTCCAAAAGACAAATGCCAAGGTTCTCCCAAGAAGCACTGGGTTGGAGAAGCATGGAGAGAAAAAAAGGGCGCTGGTGTAACCCTAGACAGTCTCACTCTGCGGGGGCTGATTCACTCTGACCAGACACACACAGCGTCACTTGGGAATTTCTCTTCCTACCTAAACACAAGGATCTTGTCCCCAAGCTTCACACTTTCCTCTATCAGGTGGAAAAGCAGTACCATCTTGGGAGAGTTCTCTAGGACTCCAGTCTGGTAATTAGTCAAAAGGTCCTTGGCCTGAAAGAGAAAAACAAGGGAGCTTGGAGCAGGTGCTTGGCCATACTACCGGAAATAAAATTCTCTCCCTCCAGGAAAGCAGCTCACGGGCAGCCTTTATGGTTCCCTACACAGATCTTGTCAGGATGGTTCCTGGGCACTGTTGCCCTCTCCCCGCATAGGTATTACGCCATCCCTTCTAGTGTGAGATGGCAACACAAGGATCTGCTTGACTCACCCAGTCATACGTGACAATGTTGTTGCCTCGCTCCTGGAAAGGGTTGAAGCCGACTCCTTGAAGGAACTTGCTATTGGTTGCCTCGCCCATCGAAGCAGGCAAGGTGCTGTCCTCCCCCTTGCTTTTTGTCCCCTGTGATGGGCAGCGGGCACTGGTTCCTGCTGAGCCAAGCTCCTCCACATCTAGGTCCTGCTCGTTGGCCAGGTTCTCCTTCTGAAGGGCTTCATACAGCACATCAGGGTGATTCCAGATCTGAGATTCAGTTAGAGGAGATGGCACAGGGCAGAGAACAGTGTAAGGGTGTCCCAGGGAGTCTGGAAACACGCACTTGCTCAAGCACACACATCCCAAAGCACACACTGCCACACCAAAAATTAAAGTATCCCCAACCCCCTCAGAGCCAAAGAGCCTGCACATCTGTGTTTACTAACTGACTCTGATTGCCGTGACACATGAACAGGAGAGTTCACACCAGGGAGCATGCCACTATGTTGGTACATAAGCAAAAAATCCATGACACAAGCCTTGCATTTTTATTCTTATTCAGTAGAATGTTCCAGTTTCACTGTGTGGCTACAGTCAACCACTATGTGAAACAAGACCAGTCTCTTCCTATGGACAAAAGTATCTGATGTCTAGATGATCAACCCTAAGTCACTTCAGGGACAATTGCTGGCAGAGCTGACGTTTCCCAGGGAGGGGAAAGAGGCGGGTAGGAAGGGTGTGTCAGCACTGCAGCACCCTCGCAGACCAAACCTGCTTTAGATTCCTGGCCCTGCTCTCTAGGACGGTGGCTACAAATACTTTGAAACTCCATCTGTCCCCAGACACACACCTTCCGCTGACTTATTAAAGCAGCAGTCCATCAGGCATAATGCCCACCAGGGCAGCTGGAGCTGTTGAAGAAACAGGTCCCTTGTGAGGCAGCCAGGAGCACTTGGCTAGATCAAAGACAAGTCAGGGCTCATCAACCTGCTCACAAGGCTTAGTGCTAAAAGTTCTTGGGCCATGCTGTCCCCAGACCAGCGGAAGCATTATCTCAACCTGATTAGATCTAGAATCCAACAGGAGTTGCCCTAACAACTTGTTTAAGCTCTACAGTTCTTGAATCCTGATCCTGCTGGCAGTCAGAAACGCTGCCCCACAAGGTTCCACCATCACCCCCTTTCTTCAAGTGAAAAAAAAAATCAGTGAGCAAGAAAGTGACTTCCCAAGTTTTGTGTAACAAGTTGTGCAGCTGAGTATGACCACAAGGGCCACCATCTGCACTACTGCCTCTGAGTGGCACCCCAGGAGTGGTACAGCACCCTGTCAACACATTCATCCTTGGAGCCCCAGTCCTCCAGTGCTATGAACCAAGGTGGCCCCCTGACTTTATTCGTCCTTTAGCAAGAACTCCCTTGGAAAACCAAGTGCATCCCTAGCCTGTATTGCAGTATTGCCCGAGGCCTCAACACACCTTGCAGCACACACAGAAAGCCTTGAGGGGGTTCAGCCCCGGCCAACCGCTGCTGCCACAGTCCCGGAAGCGGTCCATGAACTGTGTGTACAGATCGCGCTGGATCTTGGAGAGACGCACCAGAATCACATTTTCCTCCTTGGCAGGAAGATGAATCTTCAGGACAGTGTGGCCTCTCCTACAAAGGGAGAAATCGGAACTGACAAGGCAGTGTGGCCAGAAGGGGTCAGTGCAGGATAAAAACAGAACCCCGCATTTCGGCCACACATCCCTCTAGGGCAGTGGTTCTCAACCTTCCTAATGCCACGACCCTCATGTAATACAGTTCCTTATGTTGTGGTGACCCCCATAAAATTATTTTCGTTGCTACTTCATAACTGTAATTTTGTTACTGTGATGAATCGTCATGTAAATATCTGATATGTGTTTTCCGATGGTCTTAGGCGACCCCTGTGAAAGGGTCGTTCGACCCCCAAAGGGGTCGCAACCCACAGGTTGAGAACCACTGCTCTAGAGGATCTCAACATTCACAGCTGCCTTGCAATGAGCAGAGGATCAGCAACCATCAAGAAGAAACTCATTCTCAGGATAAAAACTAAAGCAAGAGGCAGAGTGACTTGCCCCAGGCCAGTGGCTGGGTGGCAGAGACCAGGGGAATTCCAGGTTCTCACACTGATCCAGGGCTGTTTCTCTAAGCTTTCTCCACACATGCCATCTTAACCAGGAAAAACAAGGGTACTGCTTTAAACTAGCCTAAGCAACAGATACCAAGATGCCGAAACAGGCAACACCGTGCCCCTGAGAACCACCACTCCCGTGCTTTCACCTGTCAGCAGAAGTTAGCTCTCTCTCACCTCTCAGCAGGTAAAGCAGGGAGCCCTAGTCAGCAGGTGGACTTGGGAGAGCATTTCTAGGCCAGACTTTCAGAGGATTCAAACAGTGGGTAGCCATTACCTGCTAGCTAGTCAGGAAAAGCTACTGAGTAAAATGAAGGTTTTACTATGGTCCCAGGGGGAAGGGCTTGTCCACTGTCACAGTTCCTTCAGGACAGCTGTGGCACGCCCGCCACCCCAGTCACTCTCTGAGGCTCAGGACAGCAGGGCTGGACGCTCACCTCTGCACAAAGCCCTCCAGGAGGCTGTGCAGCACGTGGCTGCGGTAGCGCATGAGGCGCACATCTTGGGGCGTGCTGTCCACACACTGCCCGTTCAGGATGGGCCGCTCGAACATGTTGCTGAACTCCTGCCGTGTACCGAGAAAGTCGGGGCGCACAAAGTCCACCATGCACCAGTACTCAATGAGGTTGTTCTGCAAGGGGTACCCAGTCAGCACCACCCGGCGACGAGAGCGGATGTTCTTCAGGGCCTGCGAAGTGCTGGCCTGGCAGTTTTTGATGCGGTGTCCCTCGTCACAGATCACCACATCAGGGCCAGGGCGGCACAAGGCCTTCTCAAACTCTAGGGAGGGAAGAGGATCCGGAGTCAGAGGGTGAGGGCCTGCTCTTAGTCAACAATATGAGAAGGAGGGGTGCACCCTGGAGGAAACAGAAGAAATGAAGGAAGCAGGAAAGCAAGAGTCAGCCCCCAATGGTGAAAGGGAGCCAGACATTCAAGTTCCTTCCCGCGCACCTGGTGGGACACGTCAGCCTGGCCTGTTGACTCTTGATGTCATTATCTCTTTTCCCTCTTACCTTTCCTTATTTTTTCCCCCTTTAGGTTAAGAGTAAAATTGACGTGCATTCTGAGGGCTTATACCAACTGGGCAACACAGAGCACAACTTTACAGAGGACCAGCCTGGACTGAAGATGAGTCTGGAGAAACTGAAAGGAATAATCCAGACACTCAGCTGGCTCTCACCCTTGGCACCATCTGAGAGCTGGCAGTGGGAGCTAGCTAAAGGACAGGTCTTCCTGGAGTTACCCGCCTGTCACTGCTAAAAGGCAAATTCATCCCAGCTCTACAGCAGAAGTAAACCTAGAAGGAACATAACCTCACAGATGAGGAGACCTATAAATTGAAACAGCCTCTAAACCCTAAAAAAACTTTCTTCTCCAAGCAGGCAAAGACCCTTTAGAGAAGGGCATAGAACTATGAGATGAATGGCTTTCATTACAAATAACGGGGATAAATTTTTGTTTTATAAATTCACAAACAATATTATCACGACTATGTGGCAGTGATTTAAATACTGCATAACTATTTTCTTAAGGCCATCTCAGAACATCTCTAGGAAGTGGTAAAGGGGGTAGTTTCTCTCTCAACTGTTCTATGAGAAATGAGGCCACACGGGCAAGGGAGTCTCCTCAGAGGCAGCCTGTGGCCTGGCCTAACCAGAAATTCACTGCCTGTCAAGAGTGCACTACCTTCTGGGAGCCAGAAGGTCGTCTCGCCAGTCTTGGACACCAGCATTTCTGGTTCAAGAAGCAAATTCTCACAGCTCACATCAATAATGCTTTGTATGTGACCAGGTGCTACTGCAGACACTATGCCTTTTTTCCCAAAACACCACTGAGAGCATGCTCGAGTAGCCTGCCTACCTCTCCGATACTCCTGCTGTCGGTCTTCCTCATCCAGATCAATGATGACCGGGTGAGAGCGTTTCTTGGTTTTCTTCGGTCTACCAGGGGCAAAGGATTTCTTCAGGGTGAGGAGTCTGTACATTTCATACCCCATCAGCAGCACCCCACCTTCTGACACCCAATCAGCCATCACTTTAGCACGAGCCGCTGTTGTCCTGCGAGAGTGAACAGAAAGAAAATGTGATTGCTTCCAATGATCCCCAGGAAGCCTTCCTCACAAAGATGTGCTGATGTACATTCAGAACTCTCAATGGCCACAGACCTCATGTGGCAGCATCACAGGGCTGGCCAGCTGCCCAGCATCCTGGAGACACAATTGCACTGAGGATGGACTGAGTCACTGAATGATGATTGAATGGCAAAAAAAAACAGAAATTCAACAGCACTAGGCAAGCAAAAGTGACAACCCCCTTGGATGTACATGAACAATTTCAAGTCTATATTCAGGTGAGAATTTCAAGTTACTCATTAATAAATACAAGTTACTAAAAACAAGGGCAACATTGTGTACTGCACCTGCTCAGGTTCTGATGAATGATGAGCCAAGGACAGGCAGTAAAGGAGGAAGAGCCACAGAGACCCACTGACACCCACTGACACCTTCACACTCCTGAACAGCTGGGCCCTGGCTGTGTTTCATTACCTTGTGTGAACCAATAAAGCCCGAGATCTAAGAGAATAGTAGGGTGATCAACCACCTGCGGGGCCACTCACAAGCTCCTCATTTTGACGCCAGAGAGCCAACACTGTAAAAGGCAGCCTCTGCAGAAGAGAAAGTCTGCCTTCTCAACAGCCATGCCAGTGAGGGCAGAGGCTAGCGTGGACAGCTGGTTTGGACCAAAAATTAGCTTTGGAGTTTTGGAAATCAGGTTGAAGATATGAAGTGGAAATATAAATACTTTTATTTAAATATAAAACAAAGAAAGGTTTGCACCTTTCAAAGCTGGGGAGTTGCACCGTTAAAGGTCAACTGTAGACTGGTGCCTAAGAGAAGAGTCTGGTGAGCTGCTAGGAAAAGAGAAATGTAAAATGGTGAAAAGTGAGAAGAGGGAAGTTTCATTTATCGTGATGAATTTCCTTACTGTACACACAGGGAAATGTGACAATGCATGCAGAATTTTTAGGATATAAAAGCATCCTCAAGCACAACACAAGAAGCTTCCCAGGCCACACAACTCTGACTTTACTGAAAAGCCAGGTAGAGAAAATATGAGTAGCAAGAAAAGAAACAGGGACATATCAAGAAACCAAAAGGAGTATGAGGGGCCGGGGCACGTACCCAAACAGGGTGTCTTGATATCCAGATGCTGGGAAGAAGTCTAAAAGGAAAAGGGCAGAGAGGAGAGGGTGGGCCACCTACTTGTGCTCGTCATTCAAGATGTGGACTTTAAAGAAGCGAGGCTGGACTTCTTCAGGCTTGTTGTCAGCTGGAAGGGCTTCAGGGGCTGGAAGCCACATGTTGAACTCTGCCAGCCAATTCTGAAGAGTGTTAACCTGTCAGGAAGCCAAGTCCAAAAAGAGAGTTTTAAGGAACCAGCTCAGAGATGAGCTCATCCAGCCTTGTAATGCCCAGTAAGGCGTTAACCCAGAGCTCTTCAGAGGAGCGACTGAGTGGGATTGCCTTCCCAAACTCTTACCGGCACAATGGCAAGGACTGTTTTGGCTGGCGTGTGACGGAAGAGGACGTCAATGAAGGAGATCACTTGCAGGGTTTTCCCCAAGCCCATGCTGTGGGCCAGGATACAGCCAAAGCCACTACTGGTCTTAAACCTCTCCAGGGATTCAACCAGGTTATCATATAAGAACCGGATCCCACCAATCTGACAAGGAATACACAGAGACAAGTGTCAGGAGGGCTGGCACAGACCAGGGCTCTAGTTTTACTCATTTTGCAATTAGTCAGAATTAAGTAAGTGAGCAGGCATTTCATCAGACAGTGGGAGTGCATGGCTACAGAAGTCTTTCTGTACCCTGCTTAGCCTATGGGCTGGGGACAGTCTTAGAGAAAACACAGGGAAACAGTCACCTGGTACAGTGGCCAATTCCGGGCAAGAACCTGCAGAGCCTAACTCCTGGCAGAAGTCTTTCACTCAGCCTTGGCTCAGCTGCCCCTGGCTATTCACCTCAAGCAGTCCATTCCACGAGGCACAGTTTTGACTGTCAGAATTCTTAGGTTGAATAACCCTTGCCTTTGTGGAACTTGCACTCACTGGTCCTGGGTCCAGGCTCTGGGTCAACACAAACTACCCTGACTCCTGCCTATCAGAAAGGCCCTCAGATTCCTGACTCTTGCATCATTTCCTAATCAAAGCACTGTTCTCCAGAGAGCATCTCAATCAGTCTTCCAATCCCACAGAAGGAGGCTCAAAATTATTAAGCCAAGAGATCTAGCACCTTCTACATGACAGGGCAAACCTGAGGCTCATCCCTTCCCATGAATCAGGAATCCTGAAGCATTAACTGCTAGGAAGAAGGACCAAGCCTTTCCAATAGCGGCTCATGACCAAACAAGTACTCCACAGGCTGGGATGCCAACAACCACCAGCAGGTGATGTCCATAGCAAGAAAGCTGAAAGGAAATGAAGAGGAATGTCAAGATCCACTGTACCTGATGAGGTTTCACTGCCTGTGCCAACTGCGGGGCCAGGAAGACATTGTCCTCCTCCGGAGGGTGGTTCAGGTTAACGAGGACCCGCCCCAGGGCATCACGCTGGTTTAAGACATCATTCACATGGGTGCCACCCTTCTCCTCTTCCTCGTCCTCCTCACTGACAGACTCACTACTGTCCACAATGTGCAGAGTGTCCTCCTCTCCAGAGCTCAGTTCAATCACCTCTGAGACAGCCAACAACACAAAATAAAAACAAAACCCAAGGAGCAAAGTAATTTACTGCCCACCATTGTAACAAAAGAACATGGTAACAGATAGAACTTGTCATCACTTATACAAATTTTGATTTTTATTATTTCTCTTCCAGCTTCAAGGTAAGATACAGGAAAAAGTTAAATATACCAAGACAACTCAGGGAAATTTGTCATAGTCAGACCTCAAAGTGAATGAGGAAGGACTGAGCTCTTTTCTATTCAAAGGTACAGGTCATCTCTGGGCGTGAACGTTGGGTCAGGAGGAAGAAGGGGCACCTCTGGCTCGATCTTACCAACTCGACTGCTTTTTTCATCCTCACTGCCACTGCTACTGTCCAAACAAATGATTTCCTGGGACAAGACCCGAGGAGGCAGTTGGGGACCATCGCTTGCTCTTAAGACAATTTCCTCTAGGAAAAGAAAGATGGAAGGTAATTCCAAAACCACATGTAGCTCAAACATATTTCCCAAAATCATTCACTATCCCATCTCTTTTGTTGCTGTCACCCCAGCAGAGAGAAGTAGAGGGCGTCTCAAAAAACTAAGCCCGCTTTCAAAATCCCTTCTTTACCACTGGTTCTTACTTCCTAATAGTTACTTGCAACTAGAAAAGGTCCCAATCCCTTGGCATGTTAAGATCCAAAGTTAAGGGGGGAAAAGATCTACATAAGATCAATTTGAGGAGTACATTTTTGTCCATCCTAACTTTTAAATGAGATTCCTCTGATGACTTGGCAGGATTCCGAGACGCCATGCCCGTGTTCCAGGTCTGCCCATGACCACTGTGCACACTGAACGCGTCTCCTCCCTGTAGTTCAGGCCTTTACTGCCACCTCCACTACTTACCTGGAAGAAACTCCAAGGGAACAGTGGGAATGGGGGGAGCGTAATCCTTCCTCTGCTGCTCTAGGCGTTTCCTTCTTTCCAATTCTTCCTGTTGTGCTGCTTTGGTAACTGGCTCCAACTGGTCCTCCCGGAGCAGCTTTCTAAACATCAAAATGAGAGAATAAGGACTTGGGTTCACTTGAGATTTGGGCAATGTAATGTCAAGCTAAAGAGGGAAATAATCGTTGCTGAGCTCAGAGAGCTGACATGGGAGAAGGAGCCATATCAGTCCCACCAAACCCAAGCAATCAGCAAATAAAAAAAACAAAACAAAACAAAAAAAAACAAAGGAACCTCAAGGCTCAGATGGTTCTGGGCTTTTATCCTTATAAAAGGAAACTTCCTGACAGATGCCCCTGCCAGCTCATCTCTGCACATAACAGATCAAGAGTGCGAAAGGGTAGCATGTGACTCATGAAAGCTGAAAAGCAGCATTAAAACATGGAGTTGGTATATGGGAAAGTACGGTTATGGATGATTCTACATCCTTATTTCCCAAACTTAGAGTAACATTTTTCAATTGTCATTACGTTTTAAAAGAAATAAAGATGAAGGTAGGAGAGGAAAAAGATACCATTTATCTCCTTTCAATAGCAAAATTGTTATTGGTAGGAGGAAGGGCTGTTGGGGATTTGGGGAGTTAAGGAAGTTCCCTCTGCTGATTTAGACAGTCCCCTGCCAACTGAAGCCGAGTTCTAAGAAGATGAAACCTCAACTTCTTTTATCTCCACTTGTCTTAAGACATTGGGAAAAGACCTAAAGGAAGAAACAGTTCCACCAGAGCACGCTTTCATCCTTGGGGCCTCCAGAGAGTGGGATACTCCCTGGCAGTGCTCAAGTGCCAGTCCCACTCAGGTCCCAAGCTGAATCTTCAATGCTCACTGGGGGGATACAGCTTATACTTTGCTCCTTTGAGAAGAGGACTCCTCTGCTCAAAGCAGTCCTTCTGCTACCAACAGCCTTCAACTAAAGGTAATACCCTACTGCCTCCCCTTTCCTCTGACCCGGAGCAGAGCTCACCGTATGTTTCTCCTCATGTGGGAGAGCTTCTGAGTTCTCTTCTTCTTGGGGTCCTCGGAGGCTAGGTTCTTGCCTTGATTGCGCCTAAGCTGCTCTGAAGGCTCAGACTGAGATGAGGTAGTTGAAGTGCACCGTGGTGGCCGCCGCCCATCTTCCCCCAGTTGGGCACATGCAGTGCCACACATGTCTTCCAGGGATGGGTCTGAAAAGACAAGGGGAAAGGGGGAATGGGTTTTGATGCCAGACACATCTGGGTTCAAAATTTAACTCACAACTTATTGGCTGGTGATCAAAGGCAGGATACTTACATCTCTCTGAACCTCAGTGGACTTGCCTATAAAATGAGGACAGTGATGCCTCATTTAGAGCTATTGTGAGGATTGAACAGTGCACATACCTAGCACTAGGCTTGGTCCAGGGAAAGCTCACACAGATAGCCATCACTCTTGCTATACTTTAGCACCATGAGTAAGGAAGCTTCATGGCGTCAGACTGCTCAGAAAGGAACAGGTGGGTTCCAAATACAGTTCACACTCACTTGTGTGACTCTAAGCAAGTCTCATCTGCCAACAAGGACAAAACTCCTCCTTTCAATCTTAAAGTGTTCACTCATTCAATTCACCAACCATTTAATGAGGGCTGGCAACTTGGCAAGCACTAGTCTTAGACATTTCAAGGAATATTTATAAGGCTCCTTCCCTTCATGGAGTTTGTTTTCTAGACAATCTGATTAACAAATAGGGAGAGGATCTGAATATGCATGTCTCCAAAGAAGACATACAGATGGCCAAGGGACATATGAAAAGATGCTCAACATCAGTAATCATCAGAGATGCAAATTAAAACCAGAATGAGATATCAGCTTATTTCTGTCAGAATGTCATTATTAATAAATCAACAAACAACAATGTTGGCCAGGATGTGGAGAAAAGGGAACCCTTATGCACTGTTGGCAGGATTGCAAATTGGTGCATCTACTATGGAAAACAGTATGGAGGTTTCTTAAAAAATTAAAAATGGAACTACCTTATGACCCAGGTATTTATCTGAAGAAAACCAAAACCAATTTGAAAAGATATATGCACCCCTATGTTCACTGCAGTGCAATTTACAATAGCCAAGATACAGAAACAACTGACATACTCATCAATAGATGATTGGATAAAGAAATTGTAGCACATTTATACAACGGAATATTACTGTGCCATAAAAAGAATAAAATCTTACTATTTGTGATAACATGGATAAACCTAGAGGGTATTATGCTAAGTGAAATAAATCAGACAAAGAAAGACAAATACCATGATTTCACTTATATGTAGACTCTAAAACACAAATTAAACAAACAAATCAGAAACAAACTTATAGATACAGAGAACAAACTGATGGTTGCCAAATGGGAGGGGGTTGAGGAGGGCTGGGTGAAAAAGGTAAAGGGATTAAGAAGTACAAACTGGCAGTTACAAAATAGTCACAGGGATGTAAAGTACAGCCTAGGGAATATAGTCAATACAACTATAATAACTATGTACAGTGCCAGGCTGGCACTAGACTTATTTGGGGGGTGGGGGTCACTTCTTAAGTTCCTAAATGTCTAACTACTATGCTACACACCTGAAACTGAATGTCAACCATAATTTTCAAAAAAACTAAAAATAATAATAAAACATGAATTAAGAAATTACATTTTGTTGTAATTACAAATATACCTACACACATGAGGTTGTAGACTACATCTTCATTCTAAACCTCTTCACAAAACACACCTATTGCCTTTCTGCCCCTGCTTTTAGTTCAGCCTAACACCCATTTGAGCATCTACTATGTACCAGGCCCTGTGCTAGGAACAATGGAATGGTCTACGTGGGAAAATACATATATAGTGAGGTGAGTGTCTAATAGCCACATCTGGGGAAAGGCCATCTAATCCAGCCTGTCTTAGGGCTGGGTATGGGGGCGCTTCCTTGGAAAAGGTGAGATCTGGATTTAATCTAATAGAATGAATAGGTATCAGCTAATGAAGGGGAAAAGAAAGAACATTCTAGGTAGATACAGACGCATAAGCAAAAGAAATAGAGACTTTAAACAAGGTAAAAAATTTGGGGAAATACATGCAGTTCAATATTGGCTAAAATAAGTAAGCAAAGCAGCAGTAGGAGAGGCGTTCTAACCCAACAACCACTTCTCCATCTCTTCCTAGCATCCCCTCTCCAAGTCAGACTTAGGGATAGACCCAAGATCCTTCCAGAATATTGGCAGAGAAGTCAACCCCCGTCCCAGAGTGGACTAAATCCAAGATCTTTTCTTCCTAGCATTGACCTCCCATTGCCAGCTGTTCGGGTGAGGAAAGGAAGCTAATGTGGCCACTGTAAAAGTGGAGGCCGGAGGGCAACAGTTGGGTGTGGACACATGTGCACACATGCACACACACTCACAAGTGCATGCCCAGGGTGAGTCACTCCTCTGCAGCAGCTCTGGGAGCATCTCCCTTGGACTTCACACTGAGATACTACTGAAGATTGCAGGTAGAGAAACTGCTTTTTGAAGAGCAAAAGAGAAATAGCTAAGGGAGGTACCAGACAAGGGTTGTTCATGATGGGGCACTACAATACTGTTAACATGAGTAAGAGGTTAAAACATCCAGGCCCCTCTCTATTACCTCTGAATCCACAGCAAGACTTTACAAAAGGCCTCCCAAAGACAGAAGTCTGGGTGGCAAGAAGCACTAAAACTGCAACATGAGCCCTGGCTCAGGGACATGCGGGACACAAGGTGCCATTGCTCGTGTGTCCAGCCTGACATGAGAACTAAAAGAGAAGCTACAAATGGAGCTGCCAGGCTGACTAATTGCCCTCCCAAGCTCGGTACCTCCTCACAGTCTCTCCTATTTCCATCTGAAGCACTACAGGAGGAAAGCTCAGCAACCTTTTCCTTAATAAGAGCTATCATACCTTCAGCACCACCCCCCAACCCCTCCAAAGAGCTAATATTTCCATGGCATTGCCACATAATTCTACTATCACCTTCTCCTCCTAACTCACAGCCCTGAATTCTTCCCTCCTAAAAAGCAAGGCCACCAATTTCCTCCTCCCAAAAGAACAGGTGTCTGGACAGCAGACTCCCTAAGAGGGACTATCTATTGCTAAATGATCATTTTTCAACAACACTGTACCTTGGCCTACACACCAATGACATTTGGAACAAATGGAGTTGGAACACTTCAACCTGGTGTTTTGCTGGGTCCTCCAACCTGTTTTTTTTGCGAGGCGGGGTGGTTCCCTGGTTGGGAACCGACCTGGTTTTGATAATGACCTTTCATGCTTTCCTAGCTTTAAGGCCTTTTGTTTTGTTTCTATTTCACAAGCAAATTTACTGAGTAACCACTTGGAGTAACAGTTGGAGGCAAAATTAGAGAGTAGGCAGATAGGTCAGAGTCAAAGCATAGAAGGCAGCCTGGAATGTTAGTTAGGCCAAGGGGTTTGAACTTGATCTGCTGGGAAGTGGGACTTTGTTGTGTTGTATCTCTTTCTTCTGGTTTCTGCTTTGCAGAGTGGGCTGCTCTGGGAGGAAGAACAGAACCTGATAGCCCTTTAATACCACAGATAAATTCACTCTCAAACATTCCAGCTTGTGAGGTTTGGCTGTGATTTCTGGTCTGGCATGGGGTTGAATATGACCAAATGCAGTATCAATTTAAAAATGATTAGATGTAACACAAAATTCTCACTCATGCTTAGTTCAGACACAGGTTTCCCCTTTCCTTTACATAGAGGATGCAGGTCTAAACCAGCTCCTTACCACCCAGCATTCCTTGAATGAATTCTCAGCTTCTGGGTTCAACAACTGCTGTTTGCCTGTTTAGAAAGCATCAGTTTATGGATGTGCTAGTATTTAAAGTTTGTTATCACATGTGTCAGTGTTTTATAAGTGCTTCATTGCTGCTTCATGATGCTTTTTAGGAAGTGTCTAGTTTTATATAACATTATATCATATCTTGAGCTATTCTTAATAATAAAAGTATTATTTCAAAATTTCTATAATTAATTTTTCCTGAAATCAAAATATAACTTTACTACATGCCCCTTTGTACCTTCTGAATATTGAACAATGTAAACTTACAGCCTAATCAAAATAATTAAATTTTCAAAAATTAGCCCTCCTCCAAATTCTAGAATAATCCACTAAAAGCCACTGAGGAAAAAAAGAGAAAAGGTTCAACATGGAGGTTAAAAGACATGTGCTTTGATGGACAACAAAGGGAAATTAATGACTGCATGGTTTAAAAATCAATGACTATTACCACCCAAGTTCAGAATCACAGAATCAGATCTGGTTGTAAATATTCCTGAACTTTCTCTTTCACGTGAGCCAGCCATGAGGAGTAATCACCAGAGCTCTCTAAACATCAGTGAACACTACACATGCTTCAGGAATGAGTTATGAATACCACTTAGACAAATATAACTAGGTTCCCTGGTGGTGTAGTGGCTAGGCTTCGGCGCCCTCAATGCTGCGGCCTGGGTTCGATTCCCAGCCAGGGAACCCCTCCCCTACCCCCCCCCCCAAAAAAAAGACAAATATAACTAGGCAAATGAATAGCTTTGAAAGAAAAATCCCTACATTTCATTCACTGGGGGTACGAGGTACAAACACTTCCAGGGCCCTTTCTCCAGCTGTTCCATCTCTTCTTCCTCTTTAATCCCATCTGTATAAACAAAGATCAGTGGATTCCAAGTCTTACCATGTGCCTCCTAACACAATGCAACAGATGTATACACCAAAACCTGACATGAGTATGTGTGCCAAAACACTGAACCTGAATTCAAGCACACCTTGATATCTTTCACTCCCAGATTGCAAAAATACAAGGGACAGAGGACTATGTTAAACTTGATAAACAAGACCACAAGGATGCAATCAGCAAAATCTGGACATGTGCAAAACTATAGAACAAGTGAATCCTTTTCCTCTACAAATAAGTTGCAAGGAAAGAAGAAAATGAGAAAGAGGTAGGGAAAGCTTATACGAATATATTAAAGAGATTTAAAGACAAATTAACTCGATGTGGACTTTGTAGGGATTTTAATAAATTAACAGTAAAAATAATTTTTTGAAGATAATCAGGAATTATTGGGATATTTTATATGGAATTACTGATCTTAAAAATTTGGGTGTGCTATGGTATTGTGTTTGTTTGGTTTTTTTGTTTTGTTAAAAACTTATGTGCTAGAGTATAAATACACTCTGAAATTTTTACAGATAAAATGTTACTTTAATGATCTATTTCCAAATAATCCAAGGTTGGGGGTAACAGATGAAACAAGGCTAGCCCTGTGTTCACAACTACAGAAGGGAGTACACGGGGTTCATTTTCCCACTGTCTCTATTTTTTTCTTATATTTCAGATTTTTAAGAATAAAAATTTCATGATTTTTTTAATTTTAGAAGTTTCAATGGAAAATAAAAATGTAACAAGTACTAATCTTTAAATTATTTATAGTTCAACTTCTGCACATCTGTTAATATATATTTGCATATTTTATGCTGGTAATCAAAGAATACACACTATTTGTGTTCTACTTTCAGTCACTGCTACATTCAAATATTTCCTTGACAAAGTCCACATACTTGTCATTTTAATGGCAGGCTTTCAGTATATTACAGAATGTTTTGTCATTCTCCTGCTGCTGGACATTTGGGTGATTTATTATTTTTTATTTGCACCTAGAGTGGCATAAGTATCTTCATACAAATTATTTTTCTTTTTTATTTACTTATTTGTGGTATAATCCACACAGCCAGGGAAATGAGCAAAGAGCTTTAATGTTCAGGGACTGGCAAACTTTTCCCATAAAGGGCCAGATAGCAAAATACTTTAGGTTTTTACTTTAGGTTTTGCAGGCCTAAGGTCTCTGTTACAACTCATCTTTGCCACTGTAGCTCAAAAGCAGCCATTCATCAACAAATAAGTGAACAAGTGTAGCTGTGTTCCAGTAAAACTTTATTGACAGAAACAATTTTGAAAAAGAACAAAGTTGAAGGACTCACACCTCCTGATTACAAAACTTACTATAAAGCAAGAGTAATCAAAACAGTGTGGTACTGGCATAAAGATCAACAATACATACCAATGGAAAAGAACTGAGAGCCCAGAAATAAACCCTCACATATATGGTCAAATGATTTTCAACAAGATTATCAATACCATTCAATGGGAAAAGGACTGTATTTTCAGCAAATGGTGAAAATACACACACATACACACAGAGTTGGCTTAGTTATTATGCTAAGTTAAAGAAGTCAGACACAAAAGGCCACATACTGTATGATTCCATTTACAGATATGCCCAGAACAGATAGAAAGTAGGATAGCGGTTGCCAGGGGCTGGGGGACACGATAATGAGTGACTTCTTTTGGGTAACAGGGTTTCTTTTTGAGGTGATAAAAATGTTCTGAACTTAGATGGTTATACAATCTTAGGAATGTATCAAAAGTCACTGGATAGACTCTCTAAAATGTGAATTATATCTTAATAAGAAAATAAATA
>PVJL010004450.1:0-129282 GCA_004026885.1 Lyroderma lyra | reverse complement strand
AAAAAACAAACAACCCAATTGAAAAGTGGGCAGAAGAACTAAACAGACACTTCTCCCACGAAGAAATACAAATGGCCAGCAGACATATGAAAAAATGCTCATCCTCATTAGCTATCAGGGAAATGCAAATCAAAACCACAATGAGATACCACCTCACACCTGTGAGAATGGCTGTTACCAACAAGACAAGGAATAACAAGTGCTGGAGAGGATGAGGAGAAAAAGGAACTCTGGTACACTGCTGGTGGGAGTGCAAACTGGTACAACCACTGTGGAAGGCAGTGTGGAGGGTCCTCAAAAAATTGGGAATGGAACTACCATATGACCCAGCAATCCCCCTTCTGGGGATCTACCCAAAAGACTTGAAAACCTTGGTCCGCAAAGACTTATGTACCCCAATGTTCATTGCAGGGCTGTTCACAGTGGCCAAAACATGGAAACAACCAAAGTGCCCTGAGACAGATGACTGGATAAAGAAGCTGTGGTACATATACACAATGGAATATTACTCAGCTGTAAGAAAAGAGGAAATACTGCCATTTGCAACAAAATGGATGGACCTGGAGATCATCATGCTATACAACAAGTTGATGATGCACTGTAGAATTGTACGCCTGGAACCTATGTAATTCTTGCTAACAATAAAAAACTAAATAAAAAAAAAAAACTCCACAGGAAGAGAAGCTCCTTTGTTGGGGATGTGGCTCTATGCATCTTTTCATCTAGTTGTTGATTTGTATCCTTTAATATCCTTTGTAATAAACTAGTAATCTAGTGAGGTAAAAAAAAAATTTTAAACTAAATTTTTTGTCTCTATGTCCAGGGGGGACATTGGGCTTCAGTTTTCTTTTCTTGTAATGTCCTTGCTTGGTTTTGGTATCAGGAAAATGCTGGCCTCATAGTATGAGATGGGAATTTTTCCCTCTTTAATTTTCTGAAAAGTGCATGTAGAATTGATATTTCTTCCTTAGAGGTTTGGTGGAACTCACCATTGAACACTGAGGTTTGCTTGTGGGAAGGCTTTTAACTAAAAATTCCATTTCTTTATTAAATACAGCACTATTGGGATTATCTAGTTCTTATATGAGTTTGTTAGTTTGTATTTATCAAAAAGTTTAAGTTGCCAGACTTATTGGCATGAAATTTGTTTATAAGTCAGTGATTATACCTATAATTTTCAAAGAATGTGATGTCATCTCTCTTATTGCTGACAGTCTGTGTTGTATTTTTATTTTTTCCAATTTGTTTGGCTGGAAATTTAGCAATTTTATTGATTTTTATTAAAGAAACATCTTCTGTTTTCATTAATTTTTCCATTTTTTTGATTTCCATTGATTTCTGACCTTATCCTTATTACCTTCATTTTCTGATTACTTTGGGTGTAATTTGCTTCTTTTTTTTCTTTTTTTGGTTATTTAAGGTGAAAGCTGAAATCATTGATTTGAAATTTTTCTTCTATTTTTATATAGACAGCATTATAAATTTTTCTCTAAGTATTGCCTTATCTAGTATTTAATAAATTTCAATATATTGTTTTCATCTTCATTCAAGTCAATATATTTCTAATTTATTTTTATTCCTTCATTAGAAGCATGTTGTTTAGTTTCCAAATACTTGGGGATTTTCCAGATCTGTTATTGATTTCTATTTTTTCTTTTTCTTTTGCCAGAGAATATACTAAACCCTGTATGCATTGTGACATTCTTTGTAGCCCAGAGTATGGTCTCCACTGGAAATGTTCTGAATGCACATGAAAAGAATGTGTATTATGCTGTTTGTTGTAGGGTGGAGTGCTCTACAAAGGTCAATTAAGTCAAGATGGTTGATAATGGTTTTCAAGTCTCCTAAATATTTGCTAGTTTTCTGTCTGCATATTTTATCAATTACTGAAGATGCTGAAATACCCAACCCTGTTTGTGGGTTGGTTATTTCTATGTAGTGCTATCAGTCTTTCCCTCAAGTATTTAGAAGTTATTATGTACATAAACATTTAGGGTTGTAATTTCCTCTCATTAAATCTGACTCCTTTATCATTATAAACAAACACCTCAATCTTTAACCTTGATAATATCCTCAAATTCTGCACTATACTGTTTACTATTACTATGATCTGCTTTATTGTTTCTGTACCTTTATACCTTTACTTAAATGTAGTGTCTTTATACTTAAAAGTGGGTTTTAAATGAGCAGCATATACTTAAGTCTTGCCTTCTTTTATTTAATGTGGCAATCTCTGCCTTTTTTTTATTGGTTATTTAGATCATTTACAAACAATGTGATTATTGATATGGTTAGGCTTAAATCTATTATCTTGCTGTTTGCTTTGTTTTATCTTTGTCCCCTTCCTTCTCCTTTTTCTGTCTTCTTTTGGATTAACTGAATATTTATTGATTCCATTATATTTTTTGTTGTTGGATTATTAGCTATGACACTTTTAGTGAGGAGGGGAATTACTTTAGGGTTTATATTATACATTGTTGACTTTTTGCAGTTTTCCTTCAAGTAATATTTCATATATTATTTAAGAATGTCACCATGGTACACCTCCATTTTCCCCTTCCTAAACTCTGTGTAATTCTATTTTAATTTGACATGTTACATGAACTTCACAATAAATTGTTACTATTTTTGCTTTCAATCACCAATTATCTTTTAAAGAGATTTTAAAATAACAACAAAAAAGGGGTTTTCATATTTAGCCACATATTTATCATATTTCCACAGGGCATTATTTTATATCTGTTTGAAAGACTTCTAAAAACATTTCTTGTAGCGTAGACCTGCTTGTGATGTATTCATTCAGTTTTTGGATATCTGAAAAAATAATTTGCCTTTTTGTTTAAAAGAATTCTTCACTTAACATAAAATTCTAGGTTGACAGGCTTTATTTTGTTTTGTTCCTTTTACTATATCATAGATTTACTATATCTACTGTCTTCTGGTTTCCATTGTTTTCAAGGAGAAGTCTCCTGTCGTTTTTATCTAAGTTCCTCTTCTGTATGTAACATGTGCCCTCCCCCCATGTTATTTTCTTTTTATCACTGGTTTAAAGCAATTTTATTAAGACATGCCTTGGTGTGATTCTTTTCAAGTTTCTTGTCATTGGAATTCGTTGGGCCTCTTGAATTTGCACGTTTATAATTTTCATCAAATTTGAAAAAAAAACAACATTGGTCATTATGTCCTCAAATGACTGAATAATGATGAAAACATAAAAATACTTTTTGACACCTTTTCCCTCCTCACATTCATATCAACTCCTTTGAGGACTCCAATTATATCAGGTTGCCTGAAGTTACTCACAGTTTATGAAAGTTGTGTTTACTTTTTATTTCCAGTCATGTTTTATTCTAAATTGTTTGAGGTAATTTCTACTACTAAATCTTCAAGTTCTATAATCTTTTCTTTTGCTGTCTAGTCCACTGTCCCACCCAGTGTGATCTTCTAAATCTCAGATGTAATTTTCATCTCTTTCAAGTTATTTTCACATCCTTTTTATATTCATGGATCTACTTATCATGCACAATCTCCTCTTTACTTCCACCACCTTCTTCACTACATGGCAGATAGTTGCAATGTCCTTTTGTACAAATAATAACTGCATTACTTGTTTCATTTTTAGGTCTGTTTCTTTTTCTTCCCCTCCCCCTTCTCTTATGGGTTGTATTTTCTGGCTATTTGCACAGTTGGCAATTTTTTATGGGATGTCAAACATTTTGAATTTTACCTTGTTGTGCACTCAACTTAGGAGACAGTTATTTAACTGTTTGAAATTTTTGAACCTTTAGTCCAGGGTTAATTTTGCTCTCCCACTGAAGCAATACGTTTCAGACATTCCTGTCCAGTGTCCTTTGCAGGAACACAAACTATTCATTGCCTCATGTGAACTTCAATGACTGCTCTGTCCACTCCTTCCAGACAGTTCTTTCCCCATCCTCAATAGTGTTCTCCCGTGCATACAAAAGCATTCAGCGTTAGTCTCTTATGGGACTCTTTAGATTTCTATTCTTAGTATGCTCCTCTCTTGGAATCTGCCCTATGAACTCCACCTACTTTGGCCTCTCTGGACTCCAGGTCTGTTTCCTCAATGTGAGGAGACCTCCAGGCTCTGCTGTGGTGTTTCTTCCCTGAGCTGCAATCTGGAATCCCTCTCTAGGCATCACTGAGGCAATCACATGACTCATTTGTTCTTTCTCTCAGGGATCATTGTCTTTCAGTGCTTGATATCCAGCATTCAGAAACTGTTGCGCTATGTGTGTGTGTGTGTGTGTGTGTGTGTGTGTGTGTGTGTATGTATGTGTATATATATATATATATATATATATATTCAGGTGTTATTTTTTTTTTCAAGTGAGAAGGTAATTTCAATTCTTATTCTTCTATCTGAGCTGAAAGTAAATGTCAAAATCGTTTTTGGAGGCAAGATCTGTATTACAATGTCATGGGCACCCCTCTGAGTTCCATTCCTGACTAGAACATTATGTGAATTGGTCGATAAGCAAGGAGCTTAAAGGTGGATGTCTTGCGTTGTGTCGTGGCACCATAGAGTATGTACTTTTCAATAGATATCAAGTGACATCACACTTACAAATGAAATATGTAGCCTTGAGTGACTGCAAACGCTTTGTGTAGTGAATACTAACCAACTGCGGGGGAAAGAGACACAGACGAGAAAGGGGGTTCCCCGCGCTGAAGAACTGGTCCTAAGACGGAGCTGTCCTTAAACTGGTGGGCTGTTAGGTGAGGAAAGGCTGTCTATGATTACTTTTAGAAGTGGAGTGAAGATGCCATTTCTTGTTAAGTTCTGAGGGGAGGGGAAAGAACTTTCAACTCGTGGAGATCTGAGCTCAAATTCCAGTACTGCATTGGACAAATTACCAGTCCCTCTGATTCCCTGTTCTCTCACTAGTACAATAGAACTAATAATATCTGAATAATACCTACCTCGTCGGCTGTGAGGTTTGAATGTAATGTAAGCAATTTACTATGTATCAAAGGCACCTCAAACACTATAGTTTCCTTCTTTCTCCCCTAAAAATAAGTATCAGAAGGAGCTACTTGTTAGGGCCTGCCTGTATTGACAAGAACCATACTAAGACTTTCCCTCTCAAATACCTAAGAGCCTCTCTGTTACAGAAAAGGAAATCATAACACGCTATTGAAAAATGAGACACAGAATATAATTCTAGGAAAGTTGCCTGTGAATTTTTACCCTGTCAAAATGAATGAGAAGGAAGAGCCCTGTGTCCTGCCCTGCTTTCTCCTGGTTTGGATTTGGAAGTTTTTAAGTGGGGAACAATCCAGAATTCCAGCTCTGTCAGAAAAAAAGCAAACAAATTAAATAGATGACAAATTATTTCTCTAAAACCTGAAGCCAAACTGGCTCCAATAGCTGCTGGAAATGTAGTAGAAGCCAATTTCCTGGAATATTTACAAAATCATTTGTAAGGATAATGTTTTCCAGACTTTTAAAGAGAGGGGTAAGGGTATACTTTAGTCTGCAGAACCCACAAAGTTAGCATGTGTTCAGCCGGGAGTTGCTGATACCACCACTCCCCACCCTAACTCCACTCTCACCCACTCTATCCACATAAAGGCCTGATCTAGGCACTGAGATGGGGGATAAGTTGTGGTCTTCGCCCTTCAAATATAAACCACAATCTAAAGAACCAACAGGTGAGTGCACAGCTAATCAGAATCAAATGGAAGATGCTTTATGGGAGGTATCAGCAAACTGCTTCGGGAAGATTGAGATAAAAGATCAGCAAAACCTTCAAAGAGGAGGTGACTATTTCAAGATACACTGCAGTGCAGGGGAGGAAGAGAGTATTTACATGCAGAGAGGGAGCCATACATCGAGAAATGAATCTGAGGCCTGATCTACAGAGGATCGGAATGCGTCAAACAGAAATGCTTTTAGCTGAAAGTAACAGAATCCTTGACTAACAGAGCCTTAAGCTACGGAGGTTTGTCTTCTAAAAACACTCTGGGGTATGTGGTTACTGGCATTGATTCAGTGGCCCAAGAATGTCATCTGGGAGGCAGGTTCTTTCCATTTTTCTGATCTGACATCTTTAACACGGTGGTTTTCATCTTTGTACTTTTCACCTCATATTTGCAAGACTGTTCTGCAGATCCAAATGCCATTAACAAGTATTCTGAAAAAGGGGGTGGCGAGGGAGGAAGGAACTGAAAGAAGCTTTCCTTTAATCAGAAAAGAAAAAAATCCCAGGAGATTCCCAGATTTTTCATTACATCTTATCAGCCCAAACTAGGTCACATGACCATTGTTAGAGGAAAGGTTGGAAAAATATCTGGACAAGAAGAAAGGAGTGACACGAAAGGCCGAGAAAAATGACCATCTATCCCCTAGGGCAGAGCATCTTGCTGCTTTAAACAAAATCAGTGCTGTACCAGCAAGGAAGAAGGATTCAACAGCCATTAGCTGAGCAATTAACAATGACAACAATTCCATTTCTGAGCTTTAATCCAAGTTACAGGAAGAGAGCTAGTGAGGAAAAAATAAACAGATGCCCAGCTGATCAATTACTCCTCTGGTTTTGTAGATTTTTTTGCCCTCTTAGGTCTTAAGAGAACCTTACTGCGATTCCCGGGAATGACAGGCTTTCGAAAGCAGCAGACTCGGATTTAGATGCAACTGAATTTCTGTAGATTTACAGATTTTACCTATATTATAAATTAAATTTCAAAAGGAGAGAGTTAAACACTTCACTCATATAAAATCTCTCTTCAAACATTCAACACATTTCCAACTTAATAAGGAAATGACTGCTGTCTTTTCTTAAGTGTCACGAGGCCACTCAATCACTCATGCCACAACACTCAATGCTTTGACAAAGCACAGTACCTTGTTTTCAATACCTAGTTTGACCACTGCCTGCAGTCAGGCTTCGATTTATGATAAAGCTTGTAGACATGGCTTCTACTCTAGTAATGCTGAGAAAAATGTCCTTTCCTCAACCCCTCTATAGACTGAGTCTCTTCACTATGCCAAGTACAGCCGTGTACACCTGTCCCATGGGTGGCTGGGACATGACTCTAAATACTTGCACTGTGAATGAATCCCTCTGGCTCCCTTCTGAGGAGAGAGGAGAAAAAGAGGAGTGACCTCTCTTTCTTACAGACTCAGTGGGTTTCCTTCTGGCTCTTGCCTGACCGAGAGTCAGACTGATGCTTACGTCTCGCCTTCAAGTTTCCCTGAAACAAAAGAGAAAATAACCACTTCTTCCGGCTCCATCCTCTGAAACACTCACACCGAAGAAATAAACAGCAAAGATGATGTAGGGAACCACAGGGTTGAGAAGGTAAAGAAACAGGAGGGACGAGGGAAGATCTGAAATGTCTTTACAGTCTCTTCCTATCCATAATGATCAACGACAGGCCTACCTCATGCTTTACTCTTTCAGGCCTTTGGCACCAACCCCCCGCTACAGCCACAGGGTCCTCTTGTGTGACCACAATAATCACAAAAGAAAGTTCATTTAAGGGGCTGACTGACAATTAAGAAAGGTTTAACAGACATGGAGGAAACAGGCCTCAGAAATTGCCTGACCCAAATTAAGGGACAGAGCAAAGTAATACTACCGGGGGAACTTCAGCACCACAGGTCCACGGGTCCACGTGGGGGTCCTCCCCAGGCGTGGAGGGACGCTGAGGCTGGCATGTTGTGAGACAAGAGCAGGGAGCATCCTCTTGCCTGCAGCCTGGGGTCTTCTGACCAGACTAGAACGTTGCACTTTGTAGCTACCTTTTCACACCACAGAGCTATTGCAAAGGTAGCTGAGGGTACAGCTTAACCAGAAATAGTCCCAGTGCTGAGGTCTCCCTATCGTAGCTTGAGGGAAGTACCACACAGACCCCTCGGATCTCAGGGTCACCTCAGTCCCTGCTACTCCTTTCCTTGCTAATTCCACAGGAAGGATTTGCAGAGCTAGCTAAAGGTACCAAGAGGACAGGGCTATGAACAGGAAGGCACAAGGTCAAGGCAATTGTAAGAGCAATCTCCTGGGTGTCCACCACTAAGCTAAACTTCTACTTATCGGTTCCTGCCCAGCCCTACAAAACATATTTATTTCTTACTCATTTTCAGTTATAAAAATTCTCTATCAGAAAATAAGCATTAAGGAGATAAGCAGGAACAGGTCAAGGTGTTTGGGGAGATCCAGTTCATCAGATATTAGCAAGGTCACAATTCAGGTCCTTCGTGGAGCAAAACACCATCTGTGTGAAAATGGTCTTGCTGCCCCATCACACTACTTTCTACTTAGACAAATAAAAATAAATCACAGGGAGGATTCAAGGACTCTGTGGACTTGGTGGCTTCATGGGCTCAAAGGCAGCAAGAACCCCAGGACACTGTCCCTGCGGGGCACGTCCCCTCCGGCCCTGCTGAGAGACTTCTTGACCACCACCTTGAGGAGGATGTGACCTAAGCAAATGGATGAAGGTCCTGGAGGGTGAAGGCAATTGGCTTTCATTAACTATGCACTGGCAGAGGGCTTAGAAACTCAGGGATGTGTTAAAGATATTAATACAAGCAAAAGCAATTTTGTCAGCATTGACAACTAAGTTGAGCATTAGCCTAGAGAATCTGCAGGCGATAAGCACTCAAGCTCAACAAGAAAATGCTATGTGTCAACTGAGCAATTTGGGTTTCATCACAAAAGACATGTTCAGTCTAGAAAAAAGCATATTATAAAATCTGAGAGCAAAGAAGAAAAAGGTAAAATTCTAAATCAAATAGCAACAGACTAAATAGCAAAAGAAGGCAACAAATAAACTAGGTATCAACTGAGTGACACTAATATTTACAGATCAAGAAAACAGTTACATTAGTAACCACAGAATTTATGAAAAAGATAACTGAACCAAAGGTTTTATTTCAGAAATGAGTAGTAAAATGGACTAAAATGCTCTGATAAGAAATTGGTAAGAATCTAACAGATCTGAGAAAATTGGCTGTCTTACAACCTCAGTTATTACTTGGTTGGTAGGTACTAACGCTAGGATTTTATTACTACAGGAAATAGCAATGAAACAACCAGAACACTACTAACTATGCCAAGGCACTGTTTTTCAGTGTACAGAAAGGTGTAAGAAATACCAAGGAGGGGAAATGATCGTTTAATATAATCAGTTCTGCTGGAGACTTATCATAGGCAGGAGTTCTTCCGAGTATAAATGAATTAAAAACATGTTTTGGAATGGAGATATCTATTTGACTTTATTTACGATGCCAAGTCGTCAATCAATACCTGATTAGAAGAGGTAGAGAGAGATTCATTTTGATTGTCTTCAAGAACGCAAACGCTCTGTGTTTGCTCCAAGAGCTATACTCCGCAGTCTGTCCCCGTGAATCAATTCACTACTGCAAATTAGCTATCTATTCATCCAAACTAAACATTCATTACTGTATTCTGCTTTGTGATGGTTATTTTTACATTTCATATAAAAGATGACTGTAGTTCATAAAAAGAAAAAAAAAAGAAATATAAAAGTAAATAATAGAAATGCACCTTTTGACCAGTAAAATTTTACCAATTGCATCGAATTTCAGTAGGATTTATCTCTCGATATCAGAGTCTTAATGTCAGTGAAAACAATAACTTATGGATTAAAGTGTTTTTTGTTTTTTTAACCTGATAGGAAAATATACAAACATAATTTCTAAATAAAGAAAATGAGGTCCCAGGAGCAGTGCTTTCTACACTGCTGTCAGACTTCATTTTTAAAAGTAAACACAGTACAAATCATCATTTTGATTCCAGTGAATAAAAACTTAAAACAATTTATTAATCAATTTTGAAGTCTGAAACCAAAACGATCCATTAACAGTACTGTCTAATAGACAAGTCAATTCTAAAAAGTTACTCACAATGCAAAATTTTGACCAAATTAAAGTGGTTCTCTCTGTTACCATGGTATCAGAGTCTGTGTCTTTGTTGGCTTTCAATGTGCCGTAACAACCAAGGGTAGTATACAAGGCTTGATGAAACTGAACATGGGGGATTAAGCATTTCCAAAGTCTGGGTTATAATTCTTCTTGCAACACAAGTTCTACTGCATAATTAATTTACAATGGCCTAAAACTTTTCAGCAATAAGATTGTATTAAAAAATATACCATCATCACTATAGGTGACATTAACTGTAGCCATCACAACCACTTAAGCCTTTGATTAATTTAGAAAAGTGTACGTTTTCCCTGAAAAACTCTAAAGAGTGATCACGTTTCAATCATATCCTGAACTAACTCATAATCAGCAGTGACTACAGTCAGTCACTTCTTTATTCTAACAGGAGCAAAAATGGTCACAATGGTTCTTTGAAAAGAGGCTAGAGACCCTGAATCCATTTAGTGACGTAATGAACTTTTTAACAACTATGATTTTTATAAGGTTTTTAGTTGTAAAGCATCCACTCCAAAGGTGAAGCAGTTCAGAGGGAACAAACTGCCAAACCTGCCAAAACTACGTTTGTTCCGTAGAATTTTGATCCCTTCTACATCAGTAATGGCACACAAACTTAGCTATGAAAAATTCAGTCCTCGTAAATGAACACAAACGTCATAAACCAACAGGAGGTTTCAAAGTAACTTCATTTGCTTTTAAATATTCAAGTGTAATGCCTCTGTAAAAGATTAAAACATACATTTCGACTTGATCAGATAAGTCTACTTCCGTTTGTACCTAACCTGCCGTCAGTACGTAGGTTCACTGGGCCGCCACGGAGCCCAGTCGATCGCGGACAGAGATGATGGTGTCGGTGGAAGGGAGCATGGATACCACAGCATTTATCCAAACACTATAAAAACCGTCTGTGCATCCCTGAAGTAAAAATGGCCACTTTCTTCAATAAAATTGCTCTACACTAAAGCAGCATTGTCTGTGAAGAGTTACTTCATATCCATAACATTTCACTGCTAAGGTTACCAATTCAAAAGTTAAAAAAAAAATACAGTCCAAATCCACGTACCTGTGATATTTTGTATCTCAAAATGTAGAAATATTCTTAGTTTTAACCAAGAATTATATTGGAATGAATTAAAAACATCTTTTAAAGTAATTTTAAGTATACTCTTATTTTTTACATAGATTATTTAATATTGCTTCTGGACATAATTTAATCAATAATATATCATAAAGTCAATCACTACAGTGATCTAGAATCAGATTCGGGCTACAGAGGGGGAGCTTAACTATGAAGCAACACCTGCCTAAAAAGCTTCTGTGTTCCTGACTGATAAGAAAAACAAACAAAAAAGAGCATCTCTCATTGAAATAACACTGAGGTTCAAGCTCGGGCCCCCTTCTTTGTGTTTAACATAATTAACTCTTCAGGATAAAATAATGAAACACTAAGACACATAATAAATTACAATCATCTTCAAGAAAACTCAATGGGCAGCTCTGGTGCCACAGTCGTGTATCTTGGATCCAACCTAGGGACAAAATCCTGAAAGTGTTTAGATGCACTAGTACCAAAAACATCAAGGACTTTTCGGTTCATGACGGCAAATCTGCAAAACAGAGGACACAGTGAACAAGCATTTAATGAAGTTCATAAAATACAGTGATTCGCTCTATGACTCATCGTTAATGAGATGGAAAAACAGAAAATGCTGACATGGCAAAAGACTCAAACTCAGATCCAAAAGTCACTCTGATACGCCTCAAGATTCTCTGTCTCATATTTTCCTTAAAGAGATAATAATCCCCAGACCTGAAACGCCAGAGATTCCCATCATTATTTCAAACCCTTTCTAATAGTGTCAAATAAAAAAATTCGTTACAATTTTTCTGATGAATGAAATCAATAAACAACGAATGAGCTAACATTTACCAATGACGCAAAGGTATTAAATGTAATTTCTCTCGTAGTTGACACTTTAGTGTCTCACAATTGAAACACATCCAAATGTGCCAAAATTTAAAAGGCAAATAGCATATAGATTATTTTCAAATTTCTAACAGACAAAACATAGGAAAAACATACCCTCACTTAACCTAAGAGATACAAAATGATTAAAGGACACATATTAAACTGCTGTGCAGGATGGACCTTCTGTGTCTGCCTGATCACAGCACGTCGTCTCTGAGAAGGCAGCAGGTGACATCGGGTTTGAGTCACTGACCAGCACCGTTATTCCAAGGGCCTTGCTCCTTTCCAAAGTGGGCCCTTCCAAAATAATCAACTAGGTAAACTCATGAATGTGCACAAACCTAGATGACTAAGGAATAAATGATTAAATAATAATAATTTAAAGGATACATGGTGTCATGGCTAAGAAGAAAAATTCTGAAGCCAGACAGCCTGGCTTATATCCCAGCCTCACCACCATTTATGAGCTGTGTGACTCCGGAAAGCTACCGAACATCTCTGTGCCGCTGTTTCCTCACACGTAAAACCAGGATGCTAATAGTACCTACCTCATAGAGTTATTTTAAGGGTAAACACGTGTGTACCTACTCAGGTGGTGTGTGTGTGTGTGTGTGTGTGTGTGTGTGTGTGTATCTTAAAAACAAATCTGGGATACAGTAAGCACTATACAACTGTTTGTTATTATTACATTAATGACAGTAATATTAATAGCAGCTACAATATACTGAGGGTTTACTAAGTGCTAATTATTACTACCAAAATCTCGATTTTCCTACAACCACAAAACTATGTGTTACTGATTGACAACAGAGAGAAAGAACCTGAGGCTTGTGAGGGTCATCACCTTTCCCACCAGTGACACAGCTAAGGTGTCAGGACTGAAGACAAACCTAGGTTTGTCTGGCTCCGAAGCCCATGGTCTTTCTATTAGGTCAAGCTGCCACCCAAAGAATTAGATTAGGGTCAGGAAATGCCGCCGACGACAACAACAAAGAACAAAGACAAAAGAAAGTGTATTCACACTATCAGGGCAAAAGAGTAAGATTATCTTTGCAAAATGGAAATCAGTTCATTGTTTAGGAATGATTTCTAATGAATCTGTTTAATATTTTTAATCAAAAAGAAAAGAGCACAGATTTAAAAAGTGAGACTTAAGTATGTTATATATCAACTAATTAGCAGTTTGCAAATCAATGTGGTATTAATCTAGAGCACTTAAAATATCTAAAATAATATAAGAAGTCAAAATAATGTTCATTAAAAGAATGACCCATTATTTTTAATAAGTTGGTCACATTTGATTTCTATCCAGATATCTCCTTTACCAATAAAAAAAAATTGTCTCAAGGACACAAAAATATTCAAATTCTTTGTTATGGATATCGCTTTTTTCTATGATTAGTTAAAACATCTCAGTCACTTACTTGCCCTTGGTGAGCCTTAAAAGGAACTTCCAGTAAGATGGTCGTAAGGTCTGAACTTCCATGACAGCCTAAGATTAGAGTATTCAACTTTGAGACTTCTTTTAATAAATAGCAAAAATTATCAGTCTTAGGCAATAGAGTAGGTTTATCTATTTTTATTGTTCATTGTATTTTTTAAATGACAGTGATCAGAATAATAACAAAATTATGTATTTATGTTTAAGCTGATAACTATCAAGAATCTTTGTAAATAAGCATTCAAATAGGAATACTGCTTATGAAGTAATAATTGAGTTAATTATGTGATTATTATTAGGAAGCATTTACTGAATACCCATTAGATAACTGGCACTTAACTCGTTACTAAGTATATCAATCTGGCAGCATCACTGTGAAAAAGTGCAAATAAAACTGTCCCCAAAACTTTGCAACACCCCTAAAATCCTTGACATCAATAATGATGATTACAGAATTTAAAGAGGTTGAACAAAGCTTCTATTAAACTAGATTTTACCTCTATCCCCATTGCCTGAGTAATAGTAGAGAAATGCTATTATTGTTATTTATGCCCATGGTATCTTTTTTCTAAAGAAGTGTAATTAATTGGGCCATTCTAGCAAAGGTACGAGAGTAATAATTTACCTACACAGACTGCACTCTATTAAACCTAAAACTTGTGGTGTTCATAAAACACGAACTGACGCATTAAGTTAACATGTTTAATGATTTGAAACTTGTAAGGTATCTTGCTAAGAAAATAAAAGCATAAAATGTCATAAATAGAAATGTTCCCAGGCCCTTATCTCCCCATACACAAACCCCATTGGTTTACTGAACATTAGAAACATAAATAATTCTATTTCTCATTTCAAAAGCTTTAACTTACTGCCTGGAAGCAAATGGCTGTAGAGATGGAATAAATGATAGTATCTGCATGGGGAAAATAGGGAACCTTTCCTGCTTCAATGCCCTTGAAGTACATAGTCTGCAAAACAAGCATAACGCAAGATTTATTAAGGAAAAAAAACTTTAAACAGCATTAACAATATAGTTGAGGCAACATGCTCCCTACCTTCCAAAACTCCAACAATCCTCTCAGAGCTCAAACCACAGGTCACAGCTTCCACAACAACATTAAGTGTCAGCCTGCCTTTTCCCTCACCCCCACCCCCCAAATCCCAGATGCCAATAATAATACTTTTCTGTAATTCAATAGCACTGTATTTCTTCCTCTTTTATGTTATTTATTCTTCACTGCTTTCTGTGCAATGCTCAAGTCCCCTATTCCCTGTGAGATCTAGTCATTCATTCATTCATTCATTCATTCATTGGTTCATCCATTAAATATTTAATGGAGTTAATTTAACAATGCTAGGAGCTAGTGATGTGAAAATGAATAAAAACAGTTAGTGCATAACAGAAATAATGTACTCAAACAAGGCTCTGTGATATCTACTCACGGATAGATATAGATATCTTATGGCCTCATTAGACGTGTATATAAATTTATAATAAATAAATAAATAAATAGAAGAGGGAGCAACTAGTCTGGAGGATTTCAGAAATGTCTATCCTTGAGTAGTGCTTTGCAAACAATTTGCAGTAAAAAAAAAAAAAAAACCAATTTAAAAAGTTCTTTTCAATTGTCACTGCTGGATACGTTCATAATACAATAAAAATAAATTATGAAAACAGTTTTAAAAACACAACATTGAACTGAATTTTCACTATTATATTCAAAAGACAAATTACTCTGTCAAGTTGCTATACAGTTTCCAAGGCTTACAGCTCCTGTCCTGATTGTCATCGACTGTAACAGTCCATGGCCAGCCCCAGTCTGCTGGTCACGCTTTTAACCGTTTTGCCCCGTAAGAGGCACAGGGTTACTAAGTACATAAGAGAGAAACAGCAGGGGGAACAAACCAAGTGCAAGTACACGATACATGGAGAACGGCCAGTTAATTTATGGGGTGAGAACATGGAATAATTTGATGGAAACTGTTCTTCTGGAACATGGAAGTACTAAAGTAAAACCAGTTTAAAGGGAGTGGAAAGAAGACTGAAGAGAATGGGGTTACAAGGGGTGGTGGGAGTTTCAAGATGATATGAGTGGTTGATAAAAAGGAACATAAAAGAATTTTTTCCAAGGAAAAAAGTTGTCTACGTAGCTGACTTTTAATTAATATTCATTATATAGTAACACAGCATTGTAATATAAAATGAACTTCAATCTGTAAGACATGTACAAAAAGTTACAGTTTACAGAGGATCCCAGGTGGGTCAGCCGACTTAGGAAGCAAGACCGTGTAGGCCATTAGCGTGGGAGAAAAGGACAGCGTGTCTCGGGGCACGGATGCCGTGTAGTGTATTCATGGTGATGAAAATAAATTCCGACGTGGTAGACTGGCATAATAGAAACATTATATGACACAGGTATCTTTTGATATATGGAATAATTATGTTCCTAATTATTTCTTGTAATAATATGTATGCACTGAACTAGAGTCTAATGAAGGCTGGGAACCATGGCCTATATCTCTGTACGCTTACCCACAGCTAGCACATTAATGCGAACAGAGTAAGATATTCAATAAATACATACATCTTGAAAAGAATTTTTTCAAGAAAAAAGTCATCTATACAGATTATTTGTATTTAATATTCATTATATAATAAAATTAACTTCAATTATAGAAAAATGATTGCCTATTACACCAAAGTAGTTAATTCTACAAAGGACATGGTAAGCTTAAATTTCTCATTTCCTATATTTAAAGAAGTTCTCATTAGCACACTATATACCAATTTCCTTGGCCAAGATCAGATATGGCCTGTTGATATAAGAAACAAAGCAATACCATTGCTTGATTTAAACAACTCTAGCCATTTAGGAAAGTAACTGTAAAACACACCTTTTGCAAACTAGATCTTAATATTGGATTCCCACCATGTCAAAGGATGTAATTTTGTTACCTAGGGGTTATTTTATTTCTCTCACTCCCCTTTTCATCTTTATTAGCAAGTCCTGCCAACTCTACTTCCTGAACATACACTAGAATCTGTGTATTTCTCTCCATTTCTGCTGCTACTGTCCTGACTGAGTCACCATCTCCTTCCTGCCCGAAACTGTTTTCCCAGCTTCCAGTCTTGCCTCTAGTCCATTCTCTGTATAACAGCCAGAATGTTCTTAACATTTGAATTAAATCACGTTATTTCTATGCTTAAAGATCTTCAATGGCTTCCAATTGCACTAAGAAAAAAAAATCTCTCTCTCTCCCTCTCTCTCTCTCTCTCTCTCTCTCGCACACACTGGATACAGCAAATATGTAATCCTCCAATGTCATTAGGGATACAGATTTTCAGTGAGATAAGATTTTTAAAAGTCAAGCAAGTTAAATAGAATCTATAATCTTAACTTTGAATTGGAAATATCAATATGCTCTTAATTATATTCTCTTTTTCTGAAAAGAAAAGTGGGGGAAAGGATTCTCTAGCTCTGTTCACTGGAAAAGCCCAGAAACAGTGACTAGATGGAGCAAAATACTGCTAGCCCCCCAATGAAGTTTCTGAACACCATTTCCCACCAAATGAAACCAGGGGCTATGGGAGAAAAGATTGATTCTATATCAGGATCAGAAAACGTCCCACATGAGCCTGGAATATCTTGCTTTATCACAAAGCAAAAAAGCTATCAAATGTACTGGCATTATGTCAAAAAGAAACTGGAATCAACTAAAGAGGCTCTCATGGGCAAAGATGGGACAATTTGCACATAATGACTGCAATGGGTTGAAACAAATCAAGTATGTTAAAATCCATGACTTCATATGACACTTGAAAATACTCATAGGTCAGCTTTGCAGGATGCCAGATACTAACTCATTCTGAACACTAGTAAATAAATGGAAGTAACCAAGTATTTTATTATGACTTTGTGAATAAACTATTTCAGAGTAAACCAATAGTTGAAAAAAAAAAGGGAAAGTTCTTTTTAGAAGAATTTCCACTAGTAAATGCAAAAGAAACAATACTATTAAATGAGGAGCACTTTGCAACCTTCAATAAAATACTTCCTGGTAATGATCATTAATGGCTGCTAAACAGTTAGGTAAAAGACTAATGGGGAACCTTTTTTTTTTTTTAAATGTTAAAAATAATTGTAATTTTGTTTGTGTTGTTCCGTATTTTGCAAATCCACTGCAAGACTAACTTACACTTAAATAAATTTAAACACTTCAAAATACATTTAAGAAATGAATAGAACTTTTAGACAATTTCAGGAAGGTCTAAACAGTGGTATGCTCATAAATATTTAATAGCCATTTTGTTAGTGAAAAATATAGACGTTCATTATAAATTTTACTGTTATGTATAACACAATTTACAATTAATAGTTTAATATATAATACAATACTCTTATTGTAGATTTCATATTACCTTTGATTTTTGTAGAATACTTTGACACTTACAAAATTCTTTTATCTATAGGTAGCCTATAGTGCCAATTGACAAATGAGCATAGTTCTGATATCATTGTTAGTTGATCTTTTGTTTATATTAATGAACAATGAAAAGTGAAACAATGAACACCTATGTGGAAATTTCATTCGTTTATTATTAACAGTGAGTTACTTGTTTTCTGAATTAATAATAGATTTCAAATACTGAAAGAATATTTTCTCCATTTATTTGTGCTATTTATTAAGGGCTACAGGCACGTTCTAGTCACTTATTTTTTTTTAATATAAAGTATTTAATTTATAATGGGGAACCTTATGTTGGCTCCATCAGCAACCGTAGCATCACTAAAAGAGAGACAACCAGATAGTTTGTGCTTCCTACTGTGATGCAACAGGAATTCACACATAGTAACTAGGAAGTATTTCTGCAACACCCCACTTCAACTGAACCTGGATTGGCTTAAGCCTCTTGGTCTAATTAAGTTTACAGGAAATAATGAGTTAAAGAAACATGTTAATACCACTAGTGAAGGTGCAAACAGCAAAACTCAGAATGTGGAAAATTCCATAGAACTAATGACCTAGATCGTCACCAAATAAATGAATGGGAAAAGAGAAAGGAAAAAACAAACAAAGCAAAAAACAAAACAAAACAAAAAAACCCTGAAGGGGTGGGGTAACTATTATAAACTAAAAGAGACTTTGGATCCTGAATTAAAACAAAGGCATTGTAAAAAGATTATTTGTGAGACGAACATGTAAGTTCTAATTGGATATATGGGAATAAGAAACAACTACTAGGTTTTTTGTTTTTTTTTAAGTATGATAATGGCATGTGATTATACTTTGGTGGTCGTGTTGATTTGTTTGTTTTTAAGGAGTGTTTATCCTTTACCCTTATTCTTTAAGGAGTCTTTATCCTGAGTTGTTTATAAATGAAATTATATGATAGTTACAGTCTAGTATTTGCTTTAAAATAATTCAGTACTTGGGAGGTTGGGGCAATATAGATGAAATGAGATTGGCCAGATGCTGTTCATTGTTGAAGCTGTGTGACATGGGTGCATGAGGTTAATTACATTATCCTTTCTACATTTGTGTATATTTGAAAATAACACAAAGAAAGAAGACAAAACAGAGAATTGACTTCGTAAATACTTCTACAGGATTAGAACTGCCTCTTACATTAGGGTACACATTGTTGCCAGAGCTGCTTTAAAAGCTCCATCTCCCTTAGAAATTTACAGGATAAAAACATTTGCTTACCTCCACCAATTTGGAAGCTAAATACATGGAAATGGTTGTGCTTTTATAAAACATCATTGATACTCCTGCCAAAAATCCTGAAACAAATAAGGCAAAACTCATCAGATCTCAAAGTATGTCCTTGTTATTAAGTCATTTGGAAATGTTAATTCACTTAAATAGAAAATAATTGATTTGTAGCACTGCCTTTTGTTACATCAAATTCAAGGACAGTAATATACTTGATAGCATTAAAATGTGGTGATCTTTCTATATTTTTAAATTAAAAAGTTGACCTTCGGAGTTTAGAACACACAGTTGTGATATACATATTACAAGAAAATTTACATTCTAAACTTAACTTTAAAAATGATGTGCTCTTGCCATACATGATGATTTTCAAAAATAATTTTTAAAGGCTATTAGTATCATTTCTGATTTCAAGTGGAAATATTTACTCATCTATTCTCCTAACAGCTCAAATCATTTTTAGCGCTACCATCACACTTCTTTCCACAGTGCTGCCTGCATTCTATAAACGGAAAACCAAGGTGGAAGGAGGCCTGGAATACAAATAGTAGGAAAATTACTAATAACTGAAAAATTGTGTATTTAACTTAAGTAATACATATACTGCACTTGTAGAAAATGTTCTTTAGTTTTTATTTTTATAAAATTATCTAAGTTCCTAAAAAATAAAAAAATTAAAAGCATTAAAATATGTCTCACTTGTCATGGTAAAAACAGAGTATTTTAAGAAATCTATTATAGTATAATTACACTTACAACATTATATAGTCACTTAGATAGTATTTTAAGACTTCATGTTCCTTTATGACACATTCCATAGAATTTCTGGTCTGTAGCAGGGCAAATACTCAAGTCATTACATGCCAACTCAAAAGACCAGATGGCAAGAGTGACTTGGTGTGTTAAACTTCACAAATACAAAATGTTTGGACTAGTGCCTCAGTAGGGATACTATTACAGAGACAGGAAGATACATAGAAATCAGATACTTTTGGAAACTATTTCTGATTCATTCCTACCACTGATAGAATAATAATAATTCTTTTTTTAATAATTGCTTTACCAGCTATAATAGCATGCAGTTCATCATCCAGGTTTCTGACCCAGCGCAGGAAGCAACTAGTACCCTGCATCAAGAAGAAAATACAATGACTTCAGTTGTTTCATTTAAAAAAAAAAAAAAAATACAGGTAGCATCTAGATGTAACGAGTAAGTCACAAGCTAAACATGGAGGCAACTTAGTGATCTTATATAAATCTAATTAAATACATGACTGGGAAAGTTATAAACAATAACCTTTATAAAGTTGTTATTTTGAACAGGCACTATTAAGAAGTCATTCATAATATTTTTATTATAATGATTTCCTCAAATGAATCTATAGCTTCTACACTTTTGTCTACATATAGAATGCTGGGAAAAGCAAAAATAAGCAAAAAGAGAAAAAACATACTATCACTCCCATACTAATAAGGAGAAAAAGCTGGATAAACTACAATACAAATCTGTCAAGCCAGAATTCTATCCCTGAGATAATATTTTTCAACATGCAGGTGAAATAAAGATGTTCTCAGATAGACAAAAGCTGAGAAAATTCATCACCTGCAGACCTGCACCACCAGAAATGGTAAGGGTAGTTCTGCAGGCAGAGGGATATTATAGCAGATAAAAATTTAGATCTGTAAAAAGAAATGAAGAGCTCAGGAAATGGTAAAATGAAAGTAAATTTAGAAGACATCTTTTTCTTATCTTGAACTGCTGTAAAAATGAATGAACTGTCTAAAGCAGTGGTCCTCAAAGTATGGCCCACTAGCCAAATGTGGCCTGCAATCTGTTTTCATATGATCTCTGAGCTAAGAATGATTATTACACTTCTAAATGAATGAAAATAAATAACAATAATATTTTGTGACATGTAAAAATTATATAAAATTCTAATTACAGTATGATAACATTTCATTGGAACACAGCCATGCTCATTCATTTGTGTATTGCCTGTGTTGCTTGCACACAACAGCTGAGTAGCTGTGACAGAGACCATGGAGTCCACAAACTAAAAATTATTTACTGCCTGGCTCTTTACAGAAAGAGCTTTCTGACTTGTAGTCCAAAACAAAAACAGTGACAACACACTAGCACTGTTCAGTTTATAATATGAAAAGATAATTATATAGCACAAAGAATGGAAAGGAGAAATCAGAAGTATAGTGTTGTAATATTCTTACACAATAATGCAATGATATATTACTTGAAAACATTGATACATTAAAAATGTTTATTATAAATGTTAAGGCCATCACTAAATTTAAAAAAGAAGTATAAACAATAAGTCAATACTGAAGATAGAATACAAAAATACAAAAATTAATGGAAATAAAAAATAATTTTAAAATATTTTTAAAAACCCAGAAAGAGGCACAAAAAGAAAAAAAAGAAAAAGGAACCAAAAAAATGGAACAAATATAAAACAACTAGTAGGAAGGTAAATTTAAACTCAACCATACTAATAAGTACATCAAATGTGAATAAATATATCAATTAAAAGACAGAGATGATCAAGCTGAATAAAAATGTGAGAACCAACCACATGCGGTCTGAAAGAAACGAACCTTTTCTTACACTGAAGACACAGAAAAAATAAGCAAAAAGAGAAAAAACATGCTATCAAATTAATCAAAAGAAAGCTGGCATAGCTATATTACTATCAGACACAGTACACTTCAGAAAAGGACTACACAGAGGAACATTACCAAATAAAAAAAGAATTAGTTCACGAAGAAGACACAGAAGAAATAAAGTTTGTCACCTTAATTACAATCTTAGAAGATCCTAATGGCATTAATAATTCTTTAAAATTATATATGGCTTTGGAACTCATTTTGGTCAGAGATTTTGTGACCCACTTGTATTTTCCTTTCATTAGTTTGTATTACTTAAGCAAATAAATAGTGACAGAAATAAAAACAAACAAAAACCCCAAGAATATGCTTTGAGATATGCTGCATGATAAAGAATAATCAATCTGGGCTGAAAATGTAGGAGATAATCTACATGCAAACACAAAAGAGTTTATGTTAAATACAAATACTATGACATGAGAAATACAAAAGAATGGGAATATAAATATATAATTACCAATATTCTATCCTATTAATTCTGATACTAGTCATGTTTCCTAGTCAAACTCTATTGAAACTGTTTTCAGTATTAATAAGATTACATAAGAAGTGATTAACTTCAGTTTATCTGAACGAGTAGTTTGTCACTCCTATTTGCCTTGCCATTTCAAAATACCTTCTCTGTACCTACCTTTTATCAGTAAACTTGTACATAAGATGATACATACACATCTCATTCAAAATAATGTCAGAATTTAATTTTCCTGGCATTAAGTTTGAGTTTAATAATAGTGTGTGTGGGTGTGCGTGTGCACGCATACAGGTCAACCTTAGTTAACCCATTTTACCATTGAGAACCTATACTTAGATTCTAATTTTTACATGTTTAATAAAATGTCAGTAATATGATTTACATATTAGTAATTACCATTAAACAAAAGGCCAATATTTAGATTTGCAGAGTACTATTTGTGAATGCTCCCTGCATATGTGTTCACGTGTGGCTCTCATATGTCGGAGCAGGTTTATAGGAACACAGAAACAGGTGAAAGAATGTCACCCTGGTTAGTTGAGAGACTGTAGTAGGACTAGTGAGTAGAAGAGGGAAAATGAGTCACTGCTTACAAGTTAGAACAGAAAATCCTTACTGATTCTATCAAGTGCTGACATCAGCTAGAACAGTCTGAGATATGTTTAAATTAAAACCAGGCAGTAAATACAATTAATAAAAACAAAGAGATCCATATAGTAATATCACTTTTGACATTAGGAATGTCAGAAAGTTCCTATTTTCTCAGTGATTACCTTATTAGAAAAAAAAAAGAAAATGAGTCAGAAAATTTAATATAATGCACAAATGCAAGTACGTTTGCACTTTCAAGCGTATTTAAAGAAGAAATTTCCCCAACCTCAATTCTCAAGATACTGTGTATATTTGGTCACGTGAAGATATTTATGAATACAACAGAAAACAGCATTTTTAAAAACAATCAGTTGAAGCTGTGTCTCATTCGAATAACAGCCTTGTCATTTATTTCCCAGGTTCCTTTCCTCTTCTGCAAGGCTTACCTTGTATATACTAACAAAAGAGCCCAGAAAAGCTCCGAGCTGGAAGTTTTCTTTATTGTAGAGGAGGGAGAGTAGCCGGGAGGGCTGTGTAAACAGATGCCTGAACGCAGACGGGATGCGGAGGCAGCACTGGATCAAGTACCCCACGCTAAACATTCTGATGAAACCCTGGAGGAAAATGGGGGGAAATTCTGATTTACAATTACATTTTGAAGTCTGAAAGATACGAATTTCACTGTCTCAGAATCAAAACAGGACTCAAAAATACTTAATACAAGTTCATATCACAGCCGTTTTCAAAATTAAATCTTTTTAAAACCTCAATTTAAAAAAATTACCTTAAAAATAAGGGTGAAATCTTGCGGTGATTTCAAAATTGTGGATGATAAAATTCTTTCACAATGCACGTACTCTGCATTGAAAACACTTTCTTTGATTTACAAAGACTTACAAAGTTTCATAAGCACTGGCCAAGTTGTCTATGCGCCAAACTTCTACTTGTTGACATTTTGCTGACAATAACCAGGATTTATAATGCCTAAACTACATCTGAATTTTAGAAACAAAAGCACTGAAATCCAATTCCCCCCCGCCACAAAAACTTAACAAAACCAAATCCTTTTGTAAATTTTAAAAGAAAACTCCTCTTACTCATCAGTATGAGTAGGATTCTTATGACAGAAAAATAATTTTTTTTATTTGTTTAGGCCTTTGGTATCAACTTTTTATATAATCAGGTTAAAAAGTTTCCACAGGAAAAGAAATAATTGTATCTAGGCTTTTATTTCTGTACTGAAATGTGTCAAGTTAAAACACCCCTAGGGAATGGCAGCTTTAAGGTGTGCTCAACAAAACCAGGAAAAGCAAATCGGCTACAAATCCATATTTGCTGCCAACGTTTCTCCATCTCACCTGCAACTATTTATAGTACAAAGGGGACTGGATGACTAGTGTTGGTCAATTTCATTTCAGTATTTAGGAAAAGGAGGTTTAGGTGTCACTTAATGCTGAGGGACTGAAAAATTCCAATTAGCACAAAACAAAATGTTATCAAAAAAGAATAGTATTTTATGTATTCAACCAATACACTGTAACACTGGTCCTCCATCTCCTCCTGTCTCACCCTCCCTGAGAGGGGACAACTACATTTTTATAGCAGTGCTTGCCTGATAAGTTGCAAAGGTCAGATTTGTTATCTGCCAGCTAGCAGCCTTCTTTTTTAGAAAAAAACTGGATCACTATGAGGGAATATTCATTAATTTACCTAAAACTACCTAAATACCCGGTTAAAACATGGAAAATATTAATAAATGGTCCAATCTATTAGTACGACTTACCAGGCATTTGCTTAACTGAAACTGTCAAATATTTGTTTAATGCATGAAATGTTGGCACTTTTATCTTTCCATCGATAACACTGTAATACTGACATAAAACATTAACGTAAGGATTCAGAGATCACACTCACGTTCAACCTTTCCACGCTCTTTTCAAGAAGCCCATTTATTCCTCAATTCATTTACCTTCTCATGTACCAGAAGAGCCAAAAAATGTATACACACTTTAAGAGATGTTACCTATGTCTTACTTTTTGAAGTTAAATTGAACTACGGTAGTAATATATAGTATGATGTTCGTTATATAGTAATAGATAGTAAGATGGCGTTAATCAAGTGAATGCTTGTGTCACCAGGCAGGACAGAAGAAAAAACGGTAGAAGCAGGGTTATTGCTCAAGGAGTGCAAGACCGTTTGCCAGGACAATGGATAGGACAAAGAGGTGCAGTTGAGTTTCCCCCATGTTCTCCTGACTTAACACCCCTTGACTCCTACCCATGGGGACCTTGAAGGATGTGGTGTGCTGTAGAAAACCGGCCACACGGGCAGGACTTCACGAAGAAACTGAACAGGCATGTGCAGTGATATAAGTGGACACTTGTCAACGTTGCTCAAGCAGTAGTTCGCCATAATCAGAAGTGTCTGGGTGCTGGTGGTACACTTGGAGCACCTCTTGTAAGTACAGAAGTCACACGTGACTTGTATTCATCTTTTGTTATTGGTATATATTGAGTATCACAATTTTAATACAGGCTTTTTCCTTTCTTAAAATGTATATAATTATTCTGGCACCCTCTGTAGTCGGGAAAGATTCACTGGGTGCCTGTTATATATCAAGCATTACACTAGATGCTGGGAATAAAACAGTGACGAGGACACAAAATTCTTGTCTCCATGAACCTTTCATGCTCATGAGAGGAAGAAAAAAATACGTAAGCACATAAACATAAAATAATTACAGATTACACTAAGTGTTACAAAGGAAACAGGGCACTAGGAGAGAAATTAATAGGGCAACTCAGATTGAGTGGTAAGGGAAGGCTACTGGTGTGACATAAATAGACACAAAAGGGAAGGAGCTAGCATGAGAAAGACATTTCAGATACCGTGGACAGAAAGCACAAAGCCAAAATGAGAACGGAAGGTTCGAGGAAGCAACAATGTGAATGGAGTTTAGTGAGCTGAGGGATTGTAATTCACACGATTATTTACTCAGGGATATAATTTAACATATGGTGTAACTGAGTCCACAGAACAATGCAGAGTACTATCTAAATATTTTACTGTACTTCTGGTGTAAATTCCTCACCCGCCAGTCTCCAAATTTTACATTTATGGACATAATATTCCATTTTATACATAAATTACCAAGTTTATAGTACTGGTACATATTTGAAAGAATCACTAGATTATTTTCATTGCTTGTAATTCTTCCTCATGTAATGTTTTTAATACCACCTCTTCTCTTCCCCAAATTTCTCAAATACCTGCAATTAATCAGGATACTTCTCTTAGTTCCTCCAATGAAGTCTCTCCTTGAATCTTCCTTGGACATAGAATTATGTCCAGTGGAGGGAATAACAACTCTCCGGGAAGATGCAGACTCTAAGGCTGCCAGTAACAATGCTTTTTAGGGGTTAGTTTTTGTTTATTTTTGTTCTTCCACTTTAAAAGGCAGGAAATCAGATTTGGAAGGAGTGTTATCAGAAACCATTGCACACCTGAAAAACTACTCTACTGCTTTGACCCATGGCCATATCTTTGGGGATTTCTAGAGTACAGTGTTGACTTGGGCAAATGCCACCAGCAACACTAGGCCACAGGTGGTCACATTTGGGAGCATTAATGTGATACAATCCCTCCCTTCTAGAGTGACCATCAGGAGGCTGTCTTTTGGGGTGCTGTACAACTCTGTTCTCATCAACTGAGTGGGGGTCAGGCATTGTAGGAAAGAACACTAACTTTTAAAGCATCAGAATTGTTAGAGTACCATCCAGAATTAAGAACTTACAGCAGATGGAACCATTTGTGCCAGACTAACTGAAATGCAAGTACTTCCTTCCCAGAGTTGGTGATAATGGGGGTGGGGGGAGGCAGGCACTTCAGCACACTAACATATTAGGGAATAAGGAATTTATGCCAGTGGGCATAGCTAATTTTTTTAATGTAGAACAACTGTGGACACGCCCCAGTTACCTCCATGCCTTAAGAAATTTAACAGCTTTACAAGCCCTAAATCAAATGCCACTGTACCAGACTGTGCAGAGTGTACGTGTGTGACTGCTCGTCCACTAGCACACAACACAGTCCAGGGGCCTTATTTTAGTGTGTACTCTAATGAGGACACATTACAAAGCACACATTATATGACGTACTGTTTCCTTCTTTTTTTGTTGTTGTTGTTTCACCCTCTACTTTGTTAAGTTTTATACCAATTTTTAAAGAAGAAAATTTTTAAAATTATTTAACTAAAGATCTAGTAAGTGAATATTAAGCTAAATTGTTAACTATTTCTCACAAATTTCTTATTCTTCAAGTCAAATTAAAAGAATGATAGCAACTATTGTTAATTTTTCCATTTACTTTGAAATTATGTTTTGACCTATCAGTTATTTCTACTCATATACATACTCCCCGTGGTTAATAAACAAGACACTTTTGTATACTTACTTTAATGCAATAAGAGATGCAATTATCTTCATAGTGTTTGCAACATCTATGCCTTGGTCCATGCTTACATCTGAAATTAAACCAAAAACCTAATTATAATTAAAATGTATATGCGCATGCATGTGTGCGTGCAGATCTGCTTATAGTTATTTAACTAAAAAAGGAGAAAACATTACCTACTTGTTTCTAAATGTGTGTCTTTTGGTTTCTTAAGACATATAGAAGAAAAGATAAAGATGTGTGTGTGCGTGTGCGCGCGTGTGCGTGTGTGTGTGTGTGTGTGTGTGTGTGTGTGCGTGCGCATGCGCGCGTGTGTGTGTGTGTGTGTGTGTGTGTGTGTGTGTATTTGGTAATTTTTGCTGATTACCATTTGACACATTGTATAAAATGTGTGACTGTGGTCAAAATAGTTGAATGTAGAACAGGAAAACTATATTGGTAAATATTTGTGACTAAATATGAAAAATATGTATATATTATCTCTTTACTCTGCCAAATCTTTTGGAAGCTTTAAATCACTTATAGTGGAGTGTAACAGTCATAAATCATCCATGAAGTCAGTACTTGAGCAAAAATCATAATGAGGATGTGCTCAGGTTACAGGAATTTATACTTAATTATATTTGAGAGAAAACATCTGGAAAAGAAACATGACACAGTATTAGAATTCAAAATTCAGTTTTTCAAATAAATATAGATATAGATCATGTGAGAATTCAAAAGTAGGTTATTTGTGATTTAACTATAAACCACTTAGTCCTGTAGTGTTTAATAAACATTTCTGCTGGGAGGACTACAGTTCAAGACACACTTACTTTCATTATGTATGCTGACTCCAGCACCATTTATTCACTCCAGGCATAAAAAAATAAGTAAAATATCTAACATGGGTTTAGCTCTTCTCGTTTCTCTTTGAAGAGTTCATGTTCCAAAATAAGTAGTCTATATAGCTCTTTCGGACTGCTGTTAATTAATTATCTTCATGGTTAGAACACATTAACGCTTTCCTGTTTACGGTAATTACTTGTAGAGTGATATTCTGGCTCCACATCGCTCTACTTCCATTTGCAAAGTGATTTACAAGGCCTCTTCCGAATTCCAGGTCTGCCGTGCAGCTGGTATATAAGCAGCCTTCCCTATCCAGGGGGACAGCAATAGTTCGTACCAACCACAGGCTTTATATCATTAGAATGATACGACATATCTGCTCATGTGAAGTTGCTGAGTGATTAAAGCCGGAAGCCTGAAAAGAGGTGAATCAGAGAGGAACTGCCTTCTGTAAACCATCACTCTTCATACTTCTAAGTGTCCTCTTCAAAGACATTTCTCAACTACTGCTCCCAAACTACACAGAAATTCTTAAACGCTCTTTGCTAGCGAAGTTAAATTCTGATACCAACTACACTGTCATTTCATCCTTCCTTACTCTTTCATTAAAAGGGCTTCCCAAGTCCTGAGCTGCCCATTCTCCGTATTATCTGTTTTGCTTCTGTATTATCCTGCACCTGCTTTCACACCAGTGGGCTCCCTGAGGCAACTGTGACAAGTTTTGCCATGACCTGATTGGTTCTGATACCCAAGGCATCACTCACCCACATAATACTCTCTCTGCATTGCCCTATGATTCTTGTTGACATGATTTCCACTAAGAGGGATCCCCCGCTCCCTTCTCCCACTAAGGTAACCCTAACTATTTTGAACTTGCTTAATAAGTTCACTACCGCAGTTAGTCCTGCCATCTACCAGTCCTCTCTTTCTCTTAGCTTGTGTATGCGGCATATGCCAAAATGAAGACAGAATCTTTCAATTCAGTAAAAATTTTGAGTGCTGACTCTGTGCTCATGTATGTGAGGCAACTCGTGTTATTTCATTTAATGCACACAACACTTCATGAAAGAGATTATTAACCTCAGTTAACTGATGAGTACTTTGGGATACAGATAGTTAAATCATTTACCCAGAGTCACAAAGCCAGCAGGGGCAAAATGAGAGTCAAACAGAGGTCTTTGCTTCATTCAACTTCCCATAACTGATTGGCCCACTTGCTATATTGCTTTCTCATGCCATACTCTCTAAAATATCATGACCAAGATTATTTTTATTGGCTGATTTAATTTTAAACCATTAAATTTATCTTTTAAAATATCTACACTTAGAAATATAAATGAAGACATATTTGTGTAATACATAAATATTCTTTTGTTTGTTTTGTTTTGTTTTGTTGGTAGTCCCCTGGCTGGGAGTCAAACCCAGGCCGTGGCGTGGACACCCCGAAGCCTAGCCGCTACACCACCGGGGAACTCCCATAAATATACTTATTTTATTACTAAAGCCCTAAAATTTTCCACTCTCACAAAACAGTCTTGAGGTTTGCTCCTTACTATTCCCACATCTTCTTGAATCTCTCTCGGAATTTTCATTCTCCTTTCCACAACTGGCACATGCAATTAGCACATACTAATCTGTTCCCAGAATTCCCCATGCTAGCCTCTGCAATTCTGCCTAGTTTGAAACAGAAAAGTATTTCAATTTCCTGTAAATCTATTATAAAGGTTTAAGATGGCTTATAGTCCTGCCAGAAATAATAATCACTTGCCATCATGTGTCTTTTATATAAAACTATGCACAATTTCTGGAAATAAATAAACAAACAAACAAATAAAATAAATTATTACCTCAAAAGAAAACAAAAATACCTTGGCATGGCACAAAAATCATATAAGAAATGACAAAGTATGCTAAACTATCAAGATAAAGAACTCACATTGAATCCACAAGTTTTCTGACTAGAGCAATTATATTCATTCTTCTTGGTTTTTCCTCCTGTTTCTCTGTCTTTTGTTCCACTTTTGCATAGGCTACCTCTGGTGAATAAGAATGTGTGGGAATTTCTTCCTTCCCTACAATGAACCTAAAGAAAAGAGCACAATGTGAGGACTTTTTCACCTTTAAAAAAAAATTAATAAGAAAATAAAACTATTTTGTTTTTATATAAACTTTGAAGAGCAACTTATCATTTGCAGTAATACTTTTTCACAATTTATGTAAAATCTAATCATTGTTTTAAAAACACTTATGAAATCTGAAAACTCAGAAAAAGTTAATAATCATTTATTGGACAATGTAGGTATTTTTAAATTAAATTAACCAAGTAAAATATAGCATAGCACTTTTATAAAGCACTTTTTAACTTAGGTCACCACTTTTATTTTTATTTTTATTTATTTTTTTGCTTTTTGGTATGTGGATAGCTCCCTGACTGGGAATTGAACCCGGGCCACAGCACTGACAGTGCCAGCGCCAAAGCCTTAAGCTACTACACCATCAGGGAACTCCCCAGGTCACCATTTTTAAAAAGTACTACACACCTAAAGTTTTTTCAAACAAAGAAGCTGATGAAGTATTAACTTGGTTCTATTAGTTAATGACAAAACAAAAACAAAACAAGCTCATTTTTCCCCCTAAAATCTGCTAATAGTTAGAATTGAATGAGTTTCTCAAATTACTCTAAATTTATATCTAATGTCCCTTTAAACAGCTGCAGTGCAGAAGGCCATCTTTATACAAATGAGAAAACAGAGGAAACTAAAGAAGAGAATCAGGAAATGGTCAAGATGTTTATATTATTGCATGAGAAAATCTTAAATTTGATGTTATTCCAATCTCCTTATTTCTTTGCAGAACAACGTAATACCCAGAAAAAGACACCTAACTCATCATATGTGGGCTATTTGAGGTCTGACAATTAAGTTCATGAACTCATCCTAGAAAAAGTGCTGCATATCTCATTGCTGAACATCACTATGGTCATCATCAAAGTATTCCCCTTGGGAAGCTATGCACTGATGCCAGTGCCTAGTCCATCTTTCAAAGCCATTTTGGAACATTTTTTTCTGGAATGGCCCAACCGAGCTGTAGTTGTATGACCCTTGATGTCCCAAATGTCATCAAAATGTCTTCATTTCAGTATTTTCTTTATCTTCAGGTAAAGAAAAAAGTCATTGGGGTCAGATCAGGGGAGTAGGGAAGGTGTTCCAACATAGTTATTTGTGTACTGGCTAAAAACTCCCTCATAGGGAGTGTCATGTGAGATGGTACATTGTCGTGATGCAAGAGCCATGAGTTGCTGGGGAAAAGTTCAGGTCGTCTTCATCTAACTTTTTCACACAGCATTTTCAGCACTTTCAAATAGTAAACTTGGTTGGCTGTTTGTCCAGTTAGGACAAATTCATAATAAACAATCCCTCTGATATCAAACAAGGTTAGCAACATTATTTTGACTTTTGATTTGGATTGACGGAATATTTTTGGTCATGGAGAATTGGCTGACTTCCATTGGGCACTGTGACACTTTGTTTCAGAGTCGTATTGGCACATCCACGTCTCATCACCAGTGATAACATGGCCCAAAACCTTGTGTTGGATGTTGACTCCCCTTTGCTTTTGTTCATCAGTGAGCTCCTTCAGGACCATTTTTAAACACACCTTTCTCATGCCAAGATTTCAGGGAAGATTTTCCTGCTTCTCTGTTGATGTTTACTTGGTCTGCTGTGCTTTTACCGTCAGTCGATGATTGTGATGCACTATTTGACAAATTTTGCAATGTTTTCATTCGTTCTGCACATAATTGGCCACCTTGGCCTCTTTTCATCAGTGACACTCGCTCTCTCCTCAGAAAAACATTTAATCCATTTGTATACTGCCATTGTCTTCATGGTATTATCCCCATAAACTTGGACTAACATTTCTCTGATTTCACTTCTACTCTTACCAAGTTTAACAAGAAATTTAATGTTTGTTTGCTGCTCACAAAAACACACAACACTAATAATGAACACCACTCAGCAAGACTCCGCCAACACATCACCATGCACACGGGTGTGAGACACAGATATACCAAGGTTATGACACCTTACCGAGTTGTTTGTACAGTGCTGCCAATGTAAGTGCACAGTGGCAAGTTCATGAACTTAATTGTATGATCTCGTATTTTCCAAAGACAATGCAAAAAAAAATGTTACCACCGTTAGCTATCACTCCATCAGTACCCTTTGTCAGCATTTTCATTTTTGCTGTTTGTACCTTCACTATAAGAGCCATTGCTTTTCTAAAGAATACCTAAGTTTTCCTCTGGGAACTCTATTTTCAAAAAATATCATAAAATATAGATAAAATGGGGGTAAATAATACTACTAAAATTCTGGAACACAGGACCTATGACAAACTAAGATCATTTAAATACTCATAAAAGAGAGAAAGAAAAAGCTGTGACCAATAACAAGTGCAACCCATCCCATTTGGACAAACCTGGTAAAACATCTAACTCATTAAATTGTAAGGGGTATGCAATGAGGCTGACCATCACCAGATGGCAGCTGTGCATCCTTGGTAACTCTTAGGCCAAAAGAATTTGGTTCTTAATCATGGGGGTGCATAGAGAGTTTAAGATCTGTAATTTATAAACAAGACAAAACTGTGCTAGAACACATATATAATACTGTTGCTATTATATTTTGGCCAGGACCGACCATATCAGATTAGAGGTCACTTCCTCAGAGAAGCTGCCCTGCCCCAAGTTGGAGTGAGTTAACAATCCTTTTTTTGTGTGTTCTTGTACACCAATGAACCCCTATTACTGAAGCACCTTTTTAGTAGTTTATATCCCACTATACGTGAGGTCTGTGAAACTATGTATATCTTCTTCACTATTATACCCTGGCACTTAGCATAGGGTCTGGCACATAGTAAATACCTAGTTAATACCCACTGAATGAATAAATATAGTAATAATTAGTATTGCCTGAGAATGTACTGCAAGACAGGCACCATACTGAGCCTTTTACAAATATTAAATCATTAAATACTCATAGCAACACTAGAAGTAGGTAACATGATTTTCATAAGAGTTAGCATGAAAAAGCATCTTATTCACATCCAATAATATCAAATAATAATAATTATTTGAACCCAGAACTGTCTGACTCTAATGCCTGCGTTTTTAACCCTTTTGCTAGGACATTAGGATATATTCGAATGACTATTTCCATCTGCTGCCTGCAGCATTTAAGTTTACCCCCTGAGCACAAAAATACTTTATTCAATGTGAAACTATTTTAAGGACTTTTCTCCATTTACAAGATGTTTTAATGTGTTTTCCTGTGGTTTGCACTATCAACAACAAAGGTGTTTTGTGTTCATATTGTGTAACATTTCGTAATAAATTTCACCCCAAAGCAGCAATATATTCAAGAGCACATGAAACATCTTCCAGGATAGGACACATGTTAAGCCGCAAAACAAGTCGCAATTAATTTAAGAAGACTGAAATCATAGCAAGCATCTTCTCCAAACACAATGGTATAAAACTAGAAATGAATTACAAGAAGAAAACTGAAAAACACACCAACACGTGGAGGCTAAATAACATGCTACTAAACAATGAATGGGCTAACAATGACATCAAGGAATAAATCAAAAGATACCTTAAGACAGATAAAAATGAAAACATAACAACCCAGAATCTATGGGACATATCCAAAGCAGTTTAGAGAAAAATTTATTGCAATGCAGACCTACCTCAAGAATAAAAAAAAATATATATATATATATCAAATAAAAAAAATTTAACATTACACCTAAAGGAACTATAACAGAAAAATAAGACCAAACAAAGCCCAATGTGAGGAGAAGGGAAAAAATAGTAAAGATCAGAGCAGAAATAAATGAAACAGTCTAAAATAAAATGAACAAAACAATAGAAAAGATAAATGAAACCAAGAGCTGGTTCTTTGAAAAGAGAAACAATATTGATAAACCTTTAGCAGCCTCATCAAGAAAAAAGAGGACTCAGATAAATAAAAACAAAAATAAAAGAAGAGAAGTGGCAACCAATACCACAGAAATACAAAAATTATTAGGAAATACTAATAATGATATGCCAACAAATTAAACACCTGGAAGAAATGGATAAATTCCTAGAAATACACAGTCTTTTAAGGCTAAATAAAAAAGAAACAGAAAATCTGAACAGACCAATAACTATTAATGAAATTTAATCAATAATCAAAGGATTCCCACTGAACAAAAGCCTTGGACCAGATGGCTTCACATATGAATTTTACCAAACATTCATAGAAGAATTAATAACTATCCTTCTTAAACTATTCAAAAAATTGAAGAGGAAGGAAGCCTCCTAAACTCATTTTATGAGGCCAGCATTATCCTAACACCAAAACCAGAAAAAGACATTACAAAAAAAATAATAAAATCATAGGCCAATATCCTTGATAAACATGAATGCAAAAATCCTCAACAAAATATTAGCAAACCAAATTCAGCAATACATTAAGAAGATCATATACCATGATCAAGTGGAATTTATTCCCAGCATGCAAGCCTGGTTCATATCCACAAATTAGTTAATGTGATGCACCACATAACAAAATGAAAGATAAAAACCATACATCATATCAGTACACACAGAAAGAGCATTTGACAAAATCCACCATCCATTTTAATAAAAATTCTCAGCAAAGTAGAGATAGAACACACCTCAACATAAGAAAAGGCCATATATGACAAACCTACAGCTAACATCATATTCAATGGGGAAAAAGCCAAAAGCTTTTCAAGACCAAGAACAAGACAAGAATGCCAACTTTTACCATAGCAATCAGACAAGAAAAAGAGATAAAAGGCATCCAAATTGGAAAGAAAGAAATAAAACTGTCAGTATGAGAAACCTATGTCATAGAGAAACACTAAAGAGTCCACCAAAAAAATATTAGAACTAAAAAATAAATTCAGTAAAGTAGCAGGATAGAAAAATTACCATACTTGCAAGTATAGTGTGCTCCTATGTATAATGTGCACCCATGATTTTGGCCCAAATGTTCAGGGGAAAAAATCTTTCATTTTAATTTTTTAATTTGAATTTTTTATGTGTTTATTTTAGGTACTTGTTTTTTTCATTATAAAGAAATTTTGACTTTTATTTTTTAACATATTAGGGTACAAGAAGTTTTGTGTAACAAGTTACAAAACACAAGCACATATACAAGGTATAAGACATTTTATGTATAACATTTTTTATATAAAAAACAATTATCACATTCTGGGGTATTATTTTTCATACAGATATCATTACTGGTTTCTAGAGTTACAATTTTAACTCATAAGCATAAATAAAAGAATTTAAAACATTTATATAGATATGAAATTAGTACTACCCATGTATAATGCACATCCTTACTTTTCCCTCCCAAATTTAGGCAAAAATGTGCTCATTATACACAGCAGAATATGGTAATTCAGAAATCACTTGCAGTTTTATACATCAAATAACGATATCAGAAAGAGAAATTAAGAAAAAAAAATCCCATTACAATTGCATCCAAAAGAATAAAATACCTAGGAATAAATTTAACTAAGGATGGTAAAAAACCTGTACTTGAAAAATTATAAAACATTGAAAAAAGAAATTGAAAAAGATGCAAATAAATGGAAGAATATATCATGCTTATGGACAGGAAGACATAATATCAGTAAAATGTCTACACTACCCAATGCAATCTACAGATTCAATGCAATTTACCAATGGCATTTTTCACAGAACTAGGACAAATAACTCTTATTTATATGGAGTTATAGAAGACCCTGAATAGCTGAAACAATCTTAAGAAAGAAGAACAAAGTTGGGGGTATCACTGCTACCTGATATCAAACTATACTACAATAATATAGGTAGAAATCAAAACGGCATGGTATGAAAAATAGACACATTCATCAATGGAGCAGAATATAAAGCCCAGAAATAATCCCACATCTATATGGTCCATTGATCTATGACAAAAGAGGCAAGAATATACAAAGGGGTAAAGACAGTCACTTCAATAAATGGTACTGGGAAAACTGGAAAGATACACGTCAAAAATGAAACTGGATCACTTTCTTACACCATACACAAGAATAAACTCAAAACAGATTAACGACTTAAATCTAAGACTCAAAACTATAAAACGCCTAGAAGAAAACATAGGCAGTAAATTAAACTCTTTGACATCACTCTTAGTAATATTTTTTCTAATATATCTTCTCGGGCAAGGGAAACAACAGAAATATAAAGAAATGTGACTATGTCAAAATAAAAAATAAAAAAATGGGACTACATAAAACCACCAGCAAAATGAAAAAAACAACGTATTGAATGGGAAAAGATATTCACTAATGATACATTGGGTAAAGGGTTAACATCTAAAATACTTAGGGAGCTCATACAACTTAACATCAAAACACAAACAATCCCATTTAAAAATGGGCAGAGGACCTGAATAGACATTTCTTCACAGATGGCCAACAGATAAATGAAAATATGCTCAACATTCACTATTTATCATGGAAGTGGAAAATAATAAGATAGCACCTCACACCTGTCAGAATGGTTATCATCAATAAATCAACAAACAATAAGTGTTGGTGAGGATGTGGAGAAAGGGGAACTCTAATGTACTTTGGTGGCACTCAAATTGGTGCAGCCACTGTGGAAAACAGTATGGAGGTTCTTCAAAAAAATTAAAAATAGAACTACTTTATGGCCCAGCAATTCCACTTCTGGGTACTCATCCAAACATATCCAAAACACTAATTTGAAATGATACATGCATCCTAAGTTAATTGCAGCATTATTTATAATAGCCAACACATGGAAGCTATCTAAGATAAATGGATAATGAAGACACTACTCAGCTAAAATAAAGAATGAAATCTTGCCATCTGTGACACATGGATGGACATGGGGGTATCATGCTAAGTGAAATAAGCCAACGAGAGAAAGACAAATAACATATGATTTCACTTATATGTGGAATCTAAAAAACAAAATAAACAAACAATACTGAAACAAACTTGTGAATACAGATTGCCAGATGAGAGTGAGGTATGAGAGTGGGTGAAAAAGTTAAAGGGATTAAGAAGCACAAATTGACATTTATAAAAGCAGTCACGGGTAGGTAAAGTACAGCATAGAAAATACAAGGGCTGTCTGGAAAAAATCCAGCCATAAATGTCTCTATTTTTCACATTACAGGGCTGGATACTTTCTGGACAGCTCTCATATAGTTGATAATACTATAATGTCTATATGTGGTGTTATAGGGTGATCACGTAGTAAGTTATTTAAATGCCTAATAGCATGTTGTACATCTGAAACTAATATTGTTTGTCAACTGTAACTGAAGAACTTTCTAAATTTCATAAAGAATAATAGTCAACATTTCTTGAGCATGATGTGCCATGCATAGCTCTAAACACTTTCCATGCATGAACTCTTTTTGATCCTCAAAATAATGTTAGAAGACAATCATATAAAAGCTACTCCTTGTATTGAACACATCCTAACCTCTCCCTACTATATCTGTAGTAAATACACTATGAATCTTCACTAAGTATCTATCTACTACATGTACTTTGGAGAAGAAAATAGTCAACACTTCTGACATAAACTGGAAGCGCATGGGGTTCGGAGTAAGTATACATAGGCACTGTGTGATGTTAAATTAGTCAAACATTCTAAGCCTTATAGTCTTCATCATGTCACAAGGACATAAAAACACTTGTCTCACAGAACTGTGAACATTTTTTTTCTAATCCATGTGAAAATGCTTGGTGAACTACAAAATACAGTGCTAATGCTAACCAACATTTCTACAATATTTACCATGTGACAGTTATGGTGGTAAGAGATGGGCTATGAGGTTAAAAGAAGAATCTACTCTAGTGAAGTTTATAATCCAAACTGTGTTTGACAATGCATGAGTGCTGCCCTAGGGAAGCTCATAATCTGGTACCGCACCATTAAGTACTTAATTTTCCAGTAATTGTTCATGCACAGCTTTGTCTTTCCAAGCTCCCCGAAGAGAGAGTTCCGGCAATTCTTTCTTAATACTCCATGGCATAAGGCACACAATAAGCCCCAAGATAGTTGTTAATTGACTGATTTTTTTTTTAGGGGAAAAATTTAATAAATTACTTTTAATGAAATAGGCACAAAGTCACTTTTGTTACTTCTAAAATTACCTTCAGCTTAAAAACTGAGTCAATAAATATTATCATCATGTATGACATTACTTTTTTTAAAAAAAGTTAACTCACAAAGTCTCTTAACATAAAGATAAATAAAATATGCTACTTACCTAAGTGCAGAAAATGTAAATCCTTTCAAACCATCTTTACACCTAAAGCAATAAAAATTTTAAAAGATTAAATAATATGTTTTGAGATATAAAGTAGTATATTAAATAACTATTAAAATGTTTCTGAATATGATTATATTTTAAAAGGTGAAATTATTTTAGGTCAATGATCAGAGCAGTAAATGGTCAAACAACAAACAATGAAGTAAGTCAACTAACACAAAATGATTAAAATGATAAAGTTTTCCTATGTCATAATTTAAGGCTCAACTCTCAGATTTGACGATTGAAAAGAGACTTAAGTAAATCTTCTAAGAGCTCCTTGTAGACTTGAAATGAAGGCTGAGAGTGGAGAGGTCTTCATTCTACCCAATCCATGGGGGAGCAATTTGTTGTGAAGACAAAGGCCACATACACCTGCTGGGTATTATGTACAGGTCAATTCAAGGTCCTGACTTCTCCTTACTTATTAATTCAGTGAATGTGGAGCAATGTCGAGCTGGCAGGCACAAAGAGGCTTCAAGTTTAGTTCAACAGCTTTAACTTCTCAGTACACCCAGTCAGTAACACAGCATGGGGGACAGAGTGAGATTGAGGAGTGAGAGTGGAAAGAGGATTCCAAATAATATTTATTGAGTACTTACTATTGTTGGACATTATTTTGGGCCCTTTCTATGTGTTAGCTCATTTAATTATATCACAAGTCTATGAATAAGTGTTTCTCTAGCTCACAGTTGTACAGAATCCCTCAAAATGCAGCAACTTCCCAGAAATCAGAAAATAAATAGTATTCAGAATTCAGGGGGAAAAAACATTCAGCTGACTTAAAAGCCATGGACTTCTCCTCTACCTCTTCCTGAAAGACTATGAGCCCTTTAATTGAGGAAGGCTCAAACAACTTGGCAATTATGAAAAAAAGATAGTTAGATTTGCAAAAAACTATTTTAAAATAAGGACATTCCTATAGCATTTAATGGTCCACTTTATAGGTATGAGAAGGTACTAAAGAATCTTTGGTTATCTAGTATGCAAATCCCTCAGAGAAACCATAAAGATTAGTAATACATATGGATGCTCTAATGTGTGCTAGTGTTAGATACTCAATATTCTTGGATAAAAATACACCTTCAAGTCTAAATGGACAATTCTCTCTGAATATACTTTACATGAAAAGTCACAAAGAAAATGCACAAAAAATAAGAAATCTATCTTAAAATTGTTAAATATACACATTTTTCTTGGAGGACACATGAAATCTCAGAAAAGAATTTAATCCACATTGACAGAGATGTTTTAAAACACGTAAGAATTCATTTCAATTAAGCAACATGATCTACTTTGTGGTCATGTTAACAATGACAAATATAGCCTCTGAATTTAATTAACATAGTTCATAATTATCTACCCTACACAGAATGAGGGAAAAGGCAAAAGCATTTATTAAGCTAAATATGTGCATGGGAAAATTACAGCATTAAAATTCTTAAACTTATCTCTTTCCATCTAAAGAAAGTGTTTCTCAGTAATTTTAAACCCATAATTGGGTAATTTCCAGACAGGTGTGGTGGTGGGGGTGGGGGGGTGTCTAGGGGTCTATTGACTAGAAAACAGAGAGCAGCACATTGATTAAAAGATTATATACAACTGAGAGCAAATTTTGGCTTTTAGTATGTTATTGTTAAAAGATAGCCATTTAGCTTTGTGCAATGCTGACTAGATAAAGGATTCAGACAACTTGGTCCAGTTAGGATTGCATATTTGTGACCTTAAACAATAAATCTAATTGCAGACCAAACATCAAAAAGCAGATTTGAAATATAAAAGGGCATACACAAACGAATTTGCAATTTCATTATGATGGAAGTTTGGTTCTTTCAGCAAAACCCTGTGGGAAGCACTTGATATTGATAAAGTCTTAGCATGGATTCAAAAGGGGCTATTCTTCTTTTCATTCATGTGTATAAGGTCTGTTAATGTAATTGAGGGTCAGATGCCTGTGTGAAAAGAACAAAAAAGTAATTATTCCCATAAAAAGAAACAAAATAGTAATATTGTCCTGCATTTGGACACCAAGAGTCCTGTCTGCGCCTTAACTAACTGAAACACTATTGTAATCTGTATTAAAAGTAAAAAGTATGACATAACCATAAAGATTTATACTAAGCAGACCCCATGAGAAGGCACCTCACTATTCCATGGATCACGTCATTATAATGTAAATTAAATCACATTCTCCATTCATGTATTAAGGCTCACTGATTTACTCAACTAATATTGACTGAGTGCCTACTATGTGTAAGCCTGATGATTTAGGTTCTCGGGATGTAAGAGTGAACAAAAGAATCCCTGCTTTCAACAGCTGACATTCTAGGTTGGGGAGAGATACACTAAAGAGTAAATAGGTCATGTGATGACAACAGTTTATGGCAAAAACTGAAGCAGAATAAGGGGAGAAACAGTGATGGAGCCAGGCCTTAGTATTTGTTCACAGTGTGGTCAGGAAGGGCTTCCCTGAGGAGCAATTTGGTAATTTGGTCAGAAACGATGAGGAACTGAGGGAAGAGCTCTTTGGTTTGCAGGAAGAGCACGTACACAGTCTGTGATGGGGAATCTGCAGGCACGTAAGGACAAGGGCACGCAGATTACTGCAGCTGCAGCAGCACAGGGGCTGGAAAGGGTGGTAGGAAATGAGGTCACAGGAATCGCTATGGGGGGAGACAACGGTGAACAATTAGTATAGGGTCCCTCAGGCATGGTAAGGACTTTGGAAGCTTCTCAGTAGAGCAGAGACAGATCTGTTTTAAATTTTAAGATCATCACTCTGGCTGCTGGTTGGAAAACAGACTACAGGAGGGCCCAGATAAAAGCAAGGCAGCTAATTCCAAGGGGAGAGATGACTGTGGCTTGAGTAGATCATAGTGGTGGAGGTGGAGAGAAGTGGTAAGATTCTGAATGCATCTCAAAACCAGACTTGGTGAAATTTCTTGATGGTTTGAATGTGGGGAATGAGCAAAAAAGAGAATTCACAAATTGGTGAAATATTGTCGGCTTGAGCAAATGGAAAGGTAAAATGTCCATTTACGAAGTGAGGAAGATTTCAGGTTTCAGGAAATCCACGAAACTAGATACAACCATCTAGGCCATCGGGTCCCAAGCGGTGGTACGTGTACTGCAGGGGTACACGCTGGGCCGTTCAGGGGTACACGAAAAATAATCAGTAATGGCAAAAAACAAGTAAAGTAAAAATATGTAAAATGTTAGTTATGGAACACTAAATGTTAAGTTTGAATCATCAAAAATGGAGACACTTCACAATCAGATCACACTGGTGAATGATGATTGGCGAGGCGTGGCCACGAACCCTTCCCCCAAACTGCTCTTCTATCAGCGACTGTGCAGTTTCAGAACAACCCATTTGTGATGTTTCTAGAACCTTTCCAAACATATAAACACATCCATATCCAGAGTGTTTGATCAGTTTAGCTACTGACTGAGTAAAAGTAAATGTGTTGTCTTTAATCGTGATTCTTTCTAAGTAGTTCTTTTAAGTTACGTTTAACACGGTTTCCGTTACTGTCAGTGATTTTTAAGTGTGTCAGTAATGGATCAGTGGTTGAAAACAGGAAGGGTTAAAAAACCAAAACTCGATGTGGATTATAGCCTGTTGCCAAGTGCTTCTCAACACGTGTCCGCAGCTACGAGTGCACCCACACCGGGAGACAGTAACAAGGTGCGTGCTCAGGTACCGCACAGCAGAAAAGGAAATACTCTGAAGAGTATATTAAATATGGGTTATCATTTGTAGGGGACGATGACTGTCCTAAGCCCTTGTGTGTTGTGCGTGGGGGAAATATTATCCAACGGGGATGTGAAACCCTCTCTACTCATGCGACATTTAAAATCTAAACAGCCTATGTATAAAAAGAAAGAAATCCATTATTTTTGGTGCTTAGAAAAGCATCCAACTGTTACTTCATACATGATGTCAGGAAAGAAAGACATGAGAATGCAGCTGAGGCTTCATACCATATTGCTTATCAGATAACTAAATGTGGTAAAAACCACATCATAGCTGAAAATTTCATCTTTTCTGGTATTAAGGATACTGTTTGTCTATGTTTGGGGAAGAACATGTCCACAAAATCAATACTGTCTCTTTTTCATACTATATAATGTCTCAACGAATTCAGAAAATGTCTGATAACATTGAAACCATAGTAGTAGACAGAATTAGAAAAAGTAAATTCTTTTCCATCCAGGTTGATGAAAGTGTAGATGGTATTGATTTATCTATTTTGCTTGTCATCTTGAGGTATTTGGTAGGAAATGAAATTGAGGAAAAGCTGTTACTTTGTTACCCACTGACAGAGCATACCACACAACATATTTTTAATGCAATCAATGGTTATTTTATTGAAAAGCACATTAGTAGGTCAAATTGTTGTGGTGTCTGCACTGATGGGACAAGCCTATGTCAGGTTGTTTTATAGGCCTACATGGACAAATTAAAGAATTACCTCCCCATGTACATGGAGTCACTGCTGCATTCATAGACAAAGTCTTGCATCCAAGCCTCTTCCTAGTAAACTGAAAGATATTCTTGATGAGGCTGTAAAAGTTGTAAATTTTATGAAGTCACAACCATGAGACTCCAGACTTTTTAAAGCGCTGAGTGAAGAAATGAACAGCATTGACAGCACATTACTTTTGCATACAGAGGTAAGGTGGCTATCTCATGGCAAAGTACAAACATGAATGTTGGAACTTAGACGTGTGAAATCCAGGTAGTTTTTGAAGAACATCATTTTCCTCTTGCTCCAAAGTTTCAAAGTAATTGGGTTCAAAGTCTTGCATATTTATCAGGTATTTTTCCAGAAGTAAACAAACTCAATTTGGGGCTTTAAAACAGCTCAATCACTACATTCAAAGTAACTGACATTACTGAGTTGATTATTTAAAAACTGGACTTTAGGAAAGTGTGTATTGAAAGAAGTCAGCCTGAAGTTTCTGAAACTCTGTACTTCCTATCTGAGAACAACTTGCACCTGTCCCAAACTGTGAAAGAGAATACTGTAAGTCACTTGGAAGGTCTTAAAGTGTCCTCTTGTAAGTACTTCCCTCAACGTGGAAAAGAAAACAACTGGACTGCAGATCCCTTCAATGAAGAATTCTTCAAAGAAGCTAAACTATCAATCAATGAAAAAGAACAGTTAATCGAACTTTCAACCAATTCTTCTTTAAATTCTGATTTTAAAAAAAGCATCTTCTGGGTGAATGTCATTGAGAAATACGAGCAGTTCAGAGAGAAGGCACTCAAATACCTCTTCCCATTTACTAATAACTAGTGGAGAGAGCTTTTTCTTCTTACACTTTCATAAAAACTAAGTACCACAACAAGCTTAATGCAAGTCTGGATATAAGACTGTATCTTGTATCTTTTAAGCCTGATTTCAAGAAACTAAGTGCATCAAAGCAAGCTCAATGATCTCACTAACAATGTTTCAATCAGCTAGTGATCTGCACAACAATTATTACAAACTTTTCAGATAACACAAATAACTATTATTATTAATAATAAAGGTTTGTTAAATACTTGATCATTATCAATATTTAACTGCTATGAATATTGCGAAATTAATTCTGTAGTTCGTACTTTTAGTGTAGTAATTTTTCTTTCCTAACTTATTACCTCATTTCCACAATTTTACATTGGGATAGGCATTGAACAAAAGTGTCAGTATTTAAAAACAGCTGTTTTAAAAATGAAGGATACGATTTATAGAAATGGGTTTAAAAGGGATACACAAGTGATCTAGGCAATAAGTGTTGCCTAGAAAATATCCACAAACTGAGTATATTTTATTCCTCCAGAATTTATAGTGCAGAAAAATCTCTACTATAGAAGAAAAATTCATTTCTCCTCCTAACAAAATCACTAATATTGTCTCATTTTTATTTTTGAGTGTACATAAATATGCATTTAACTCATGTATACATAGACTTTGCACAGACTAAAAGTTGGTCTATGCAAATGACATAAATAACTAGACTCAACCCATAGTTATTGAATTTCTCTGCATTTGCAAGGATCTGTGCTATTGTGATTTTAAAACAAAGCCAGGAAAGACAAAGACAAAAAAGAATCTTCAATATTATATCAAATAACTTAAGTGATACCACAACTAATTATAGGGGTCCCAGGTAGAATTTAAGACTACGTACAAGAAAGTATAAAGAAGTTTAATGTTGTTATTAGAATAATATTCTTGGTCAAATGCCAATGGGGGAAAACCCGCAAAAACAAAAAAATTTTTCAATGAGAAGTGTAATGACAGTAAAAGAAACAATTGTCTACAAAGGATTCTTTGTCTCCTGCTTAATTTCCGTGAAATACTTTTATTTTACTACAACATTGTACCAGTAGATGGCGAGAGTAAACCATTTTTAGAAGAAGCTGGGCTCTGATGTGATTTTTATAACATTTTATTGCATGTTTTCCCTTTAAAACACATTTACAGGTATTCAAAATGTTGCTAATCTTAGTTAATTGCATTAAATTCCTCCAGGTAAACAGTAATATTAGACTTTTAAAGATAGGTGATTTCCTGTTGTGCAGGGGAGCAGAATTTATCACACCAATTATGTTTTGGCATATTGATTACTTTTCTTTTGCCTTTTGAATTTTAATTGAGGTAACACTGGTTAATAGCATTACATAAATTTCATGTGTGCAACATTACAATTCGGTATCTGTATACTCGTGTGTGCTCACCACCAAAAGTCATTAACTTTCTAGTACCAGATATGCAACCCCCATTACCCAATTCTCCCTCCTCCCCTTTCCCTCTGGTAACCCCCATTCTGTTGTCTCCACCTATGAGTTTGTTTTTGCTTTGTTTTGTTACTTGTTCTTTTATAACCCACATACAAGTGAAATCATATGGCTTAGAAAGTGGTCAAAAGGGTATAACTCAGTTGTTAGGAGGCCACCTATTGAAGTAGGATGGGTTAAGAGGCATGAAGAAACAAAACAACTTGTTATTCTATGTATCATTTCAAACTTTTTACAAGTATACATCTATATATTATTTGTGTAGTGTGTTTAATTAAAAACCTCAATATTTGGACATTTAGGAACAGATTAAACAGTGTAAAAGGTATCAGTGATGTTTTACCAACACATGGCAGAGAATGTAAAACCCAAACTAGGCAACTTTACTAATTAATACTCCTGCAAAAGTTGTGCTAGAAGCATAAAATGACTAACTAAAGTAAATGGTTTAGACTAGAATTTTCTGAAACTATGATCCCAACAAACATGGATAATGAGATGATTGCAACATTTAAAAAACTCATTATGAATTTCAGAGATTTTTGTCCTTCTTTATTCATTTTATTGGTTAGAAGAAAACACAAATATTGGTTAAATTATTACATCATCTCTCTTCCTTCACTCAACAATCATATAATAAGTACCTAATATACAGGAGATGCTGAGCTGCCAAGCACTTGAGTAACGCAAAGATAAATTAGAGACCATATCTGACCATATATGTAAAAGGCGTCTGTAAACCTATCTGTGTACTTGTCAAATAAATGGTAATAATCTTGACTAAAAGTTCTAACACACAATTTCCTGTATCAGTTATGCCTTCTAGGACCTTAATCACTTGATTTGTCCTTTAATTCAGCTTCAGATTTCTTTAGTCCAACATTTAATATCATCCATCTCTTTAAATGATTTGGGAAAAACAATATATTCAAAATCACAATTAAAGATGCTAAAAGACTGACCAAAAAATAATGACAAGTGAAATTTAAAATAGTTGTGCACATAGATAATTCTTAAAATATTCTATTGTACTACGTTAATTATCTAAGTAACTCAGTATCAAAAATAAAAGTTATACTCTTATATGTGAACAAAATTGTTTAAAACAAAATATCTTAAAGTTTCAGCATATTGGGTAGGAAAAGAATGACATATACTCATATGAACTTAATTGTAGATCATAGCTATGAAAGTAGCTGGATCTTCAAAATTTTGATTTGTTTAATCATCTAAAAATGATCATGGTACTAAAAGCATAAATATATTTGGTAGGACTACAACTGAAAAGTTTCATTTGAAAGTTTATAAAGAACCAGAGTGACTCAAACTTGTGACTCAGAGTTGTCTTCATTTCAAAGAAAACTCGGGCAATTTTAAAGTTTCTTAAGTTTTTCTTATTTTGTTTTTAAAAACCCACATAAAAGAACAAACCACTCTTATTAATTTCCCTACAATTTTCAAATGTAGAAGCTTACCTTAATACTTAGCTACAATTTACTAATTAAAACTTGATCAACTACAGATTTTGATTGACACCTGTTTATCACATCAAAAAGAGAATGAGATGAAATTAATTTCAGACATATTTTTGTTTTGTTTTGAAAAAATATTTAGTGTCCTAATCACGTATGTATACTCCAGTAGGTTATAGCAATCAATCATTTCAACCAACTACTCAGAACTTGCAGTGTGTGAAGAAAATAAATTACATTGCTTACATACACACAACAGGTATTTCCTCTTAAGTCTGCTATTGTTTGAATAATAAAATACTGAGTCCAGTAGCTGCCTGCTTATGGTACTTAATATGAGAAAATAAAATAACTAAAGTTATATTATTTCTATTTTAAGAAAACTCACATACAAAAATCTGAAGTTGGAATAGCAGCAAATTAAGAAATTTGGGCAACAGTATTTTGTTAGCTTCGTGAATACATTATACCTTCAAAATAATTTTCAGTCGAATTCCTTTAAATGGCGAATTCTCCCAGTGTATGAAAAATATTAATTTTGATTCTAGTAAATATTTTACAGGACATTTATTTCACACAGAACGGAACACAGTTTGTTCTCAAGAATCTATGGAAAGTTGCTGACGCAGGCAGCAGTTCTGGGTAATCAAGTGTGATTGTGAGTCCCCAGGTGATTATTGCACACTTTTTTCTGGTGTGTCCTAAATATAAATTGGAAACATTTGGACTCAAACTTACAGTAACAACTCCAATAGAATCAGATTTCTCCTTAAACTCGAACAGGCTGGAACTGTTTTTGCTTTAAAACCCAAACTAAGGAAGGTCATGCTCCAAGCTGTCTCCAATTGCTAGGGAAGTAAGAATCACCTTCAGACTGTGTCTAAGAGTAATGCTGATTAGGATGAATTTCTCCTCTCAAAATGGACTGGTAATAAATAGCAATACTAGTCAAACTTTGAAATACTTGTAAAAGGAGACTTCAGTTCCATTGAACCTAAACTGAAAGGCCCGTTTGCAGTTCCTGAGGAAATGGCTTTGTGCTTAGACTTGACAAATTAACTATAGGCGAAAACCAAATTTAAGATCAAAATAGTGTTTTATGTAAATCCAAGAAAAAAACCTACTAAGTTTCTAAGATCAAGGCATTGCTATAGAAAAAATTACTTACATTAAAATTACAACTACAATATTGAACTAATCTATTTTAAAGGCCTCAGAACTAGCAAATATTTTCATTTCCCCCTCCTATAATGGTTGTGAAAAAAATTAAAACAAATGTTTTCAATTATATAGAATCTTCGAATAAACATTTTTATTTTCAAATGCATGTTGGTATCCATGTCATTAAAATAATAAGGCAATTGGCTTCAATACTGAACAAAATGAACAGCTATTTGAAACTATTAACATTAGGCTATATACTTTTTTTCATAAATTGATGCTTATTTAATATCAAGTTCAAATCTACAATAAATAAAATATTCATCTGTAAGTAATGGAGCAAAAGCAACACTTTGGAAGCTTCTGGAAAACTACTATTTTCTGACTAACAGAGGACTTTGGAGTTACGGAGTATTGTAACTCTAAAAGAAAAATACATTTCAAATACTTCAGCTGATTTCATTCATCTCAAAAATGAACTTAATTTGTGGTATGTATAATAGAAATTGACCAAGATAACACATGGAATCTTGCTGGCCTATAGACAGTATTGAAACTTACTGAAATAACCTGAGAGGATTATATTGTATAAATTAAGAAACCAAAGCCCAGGGTGATCAAGTGATCTGCCAGAAAAAAAGAGTTTGGTCCCACACATCCTCACACAACAGTAAAATCATTTTCTACCCCAAATCACCTAACTCTGTGTGTGCTGAGGTCTCACTGTGGAGAGGAACTACTACAGAGAAGTAGTAGTTCCTTCTTGGGCTGTAGGAGAGAAACCACAGATGACCTGGGTGAAGAGAGAGAGCAATGCTCTTCCAACTGATGCTATGCAAAGACTTAACAAGGGACACAAGACGTGCATCGTTTTAAGGTTCTTCACTTTCTCCCGTCTTCCTATCTAAACAGGATTTGCTTGAAAGTGTACTTTTGTCAGCAGCCCATGCTGACTTCTCTTATCCACCTCCTCCTCACAAGAGCTATTTTTCAAATCAGTGTCTCCAGAATTTCCTGTGCAATCCTAGCCATAGGCCTATGCCTATGCTTTGTATTAATTTTCCACCTTTATCAACTTAAATTCCAAAGCACCTCAACTGCAGACACGAATGCAAAACACAGTGCTGAATCGAAGCTTCACTGTGTTTCCTGTCATACACGAGGTAAGAAATGGGACTCCGGAGAGGAATTCACGCGATCACGTCTCCCTGACCTCGCAGCAGCACACAGTGGGACCCGTCACTTCAGTCACATTTCACACTTTCTCACTCCTCCCGTTTGGCCTTCCGGGCTGCCACACGCCTTCTTCCACTGTCCTCCCTCTTGCGGGGAATTCCTACCTCGTCTATTGGGAATAACTAACAATTTCTCCCACAATCAGATGTGACTGTTACTTTTCCAAACTCTCTTTGTTTTGTGTATATTTTGAGGGGCTTTTATTTGGCTCTCGCTAATATGACAGTAATTCCATAGTTACCTAATCTACTCTACCAAATTCAGGGTTTCTTATGACATTTTGTGTGTCCCTGTCCCAGAAATCAATGGAGTGATTTATACAGTTTCCTTCTTTAATAATGAGGTTGGAAAATATTCTGCATCTTGTTACAGTATTTATTAAGTAATTAAGGCATCCAGGAATATAAATTAATAGGCTATATCAGTCAGGAAAGGCTAGCTCAGCAATTCTCAAAGTGTGGTCCCTGGGACAGCATCAACATCAGATGGCAACTTGTTAGAAATACAAATTCTTCGTCCCCACCCAAGACCTTCAGAAACTCTAAGAGTGGTGCCCACTAACCTGTACAATCTATATTCTAACAAAATCTCCACATGATTCCAATATATGCTCAAGTTTGAGAACCACTTGGTTAGATTATGTGGCAGTAACAAAATTTCACTGGCTTTCAATAACAAAACTTTATTTCTTGCTCATGCTACATGTCAAACAAGGATTGGCTATGGCTCAACTACATGCCGTCTTTACTTCGGACCTTAAGGGTTTTGGAGAAGCGCCTATTTAGATCTGGTGACTGTAAGAGCAGAGTGAAAAGGGAAATACAGGACACCAGGTTTCAACTCAAAGCTTCTGCTCAAAAATAAACTTAAGTCATTTCCACTCATATTAGCCAAAGCACATTGAAGGCCAGGCTTGATGTCAATAGGGCAGGGACCTGTAATGCTCCCACAGAGAGCAGAAGCAAAGGTTTTTATACAATAACATAGTCTACCATACAAGCCAAGCATATTATTGTTGAAGATCAATTATATTTGTTTATTATATTTAAGGAAATTCAAAGCACAAATCCCTTTCTCCTTCCAAGTTTTACTATCATTCAGTCTTTTTCATAATAACTTCAATATTCCACTTTAAGTATGATAATTTAAAACCTTTCTGGTACTGGTTTCAGAAATAGGCTTGTCCTACAACATATTAATATTTTACATATAGGCATAAACATGTGTGTATATGTATTCTGAGTTTTTCCTAGTTACTAAAGCATCCAAGAATTTCACATTGTTCAATTATGTATCCCAAGTGCCGACATCAATCAGTGCATAAGTCACTCAATAAACATGTTGAAAGAAATTTGTATCTGTGTAGTAACTCAAAACACTAGTTTATAATAATTATATTTTCAATTGGGAGCCAAGTTTCTTGGATTCATTTTTTTAACAGCAATTTTAAGGGATTTTTAAATATTGTTTATTTTTTAATCAGCTACTCCAATACTCATTAACAACTCTCAGTGATATCCTTAATATAAATATTTATTGATTTTTACACTGATAATTTGGTATAAATTTACACTTAGATACAAATATGCATAAATGGGGGTTTAAATAGTTATCTCTTTTCTTAATGAGACTGAAATATGACAGTAATATAAAACTATCAAGTCCGAAGGCCAGGACTGGGAGTGCTGCTATAGGCATGTTTGTCACTTCCTTAAGAATTATAACTGACTAAATGAGCTGAGACCATAAAGTTTGTAGGCTGGGGCATTATTCACATTCATTCATCATTCATTTACTCATTCACAAATATTTACTATGAGTCAACTATGTATCAGGCAGGTTGCCAAGTGGTAAGGACAACCATTGTCCACGTTCCCCAGGAGTTCACAATCCAGTGGGATAGACACATAAGTGAAAAGTGCTAGTACATTATAGAAAGTACTTTAATATAAAGTATATAGTGCTATAGCAACACAGAGGAGGGGTGCCTAACCCTGGCTTGGTCATGGAAGGCTATCCAGAAAAAAGAGAGACTTAAGGTGACACATAAAGGCAGAAGCAGAAGAAGAAAGCAGGGGTGTATAAGACTTAGAGAAAAGTAAACATTGTGTACTCCAGGAACTAAAAAGGTTTAATGGAACTAGAACATGGAGACAAAGACACAGAGTAAAGAAAGACTGGCACAGGCCAGACCATGCCAAAATGAATTTGAACTTTACCTCTAAGGCAAAAGGTCCCAAGACCCAGAAGAATGACATAACTAGATCTGTGTACAACAAAGATATACCAAGTATAGATTCCATGGCCTACCACTGAATCCCATCTCATTATTTATTTTTAAACTATAATCTCACTTTAGTAATAGTTGTTAAATTTTTTAAATATCAACTTACAAACTAAATGCTGTTGAAAGCCATCTAAAAAATTATATTGTTCTTTATTTTGTTTGAAGACAATAGATTAAACCACACATAACTTTAAGACAGATTTTAATACTTTTGGTAATTAATACTGGCTGTTGTAGAAAGTCAAAAAATCTCAGCGCTTGAACATAATAAAAATCTATTTTTTGCTTGTCAACATCCAATCAGGAATTCATACAGGCCACCTCTGCTACAGGGAATAACCTCATTTCTGGCAACTCTAATGACGTAGTTCTAGATACTGCTCTGTGTGTATATAATAATAAAGTCATATCATTTATTCATTGTGGGAATAAAGAAGAATGATAAAAACCAAGACTACCAATAAGTCACATTGAATGTAATAGTTACTCACTTTTGTATAATTAACACTACATCTAGAGAACTGTGAAGCAACAGTTATTCATTTACACATTCATTTGTTCCACAGTTACTTACTACTCATGCAGGAGAGTTAAAAGGAAGGGCTATAGAATCAGACCAGCAAGTCATTTAAATCTGTGTGTTTCTCCATTTATAAACGCAAATAATAACACCAACCTCACATGAATATTATACTAAGTGCTCAATAAAGGTCACCCATTACTATGCTTCTATTATTGCTGTAACAAATACAACTACAAAGATGAAAGTATGTCAGTTACTGTCTTCAGTACTGGGACTATAAAAAAATGTAATAGTGCCTGCTCATATCAAGTTCATAGGTTTAAATCCTGAGGTTAAACAGTGAGCTACACACAGCAAGAGGAAGTACAGATTGCATCTGTCACAAAATTAACGCCATTATCTAAAACAGCCCAACATTTCAACCCTCCATCCAATGATACAAACAGATATAATCATATTTGCACACCATTTACAAATCAAGGACAACAGTATATGTAACATAAACTGTCAAATGAAAAAGCGACCTGAACTAGAAATGAATGCATAAACCAATTGTGGCATACAGGGAACAACTACTCAGCAATAAAAAAAACAAACTGCAGATATATTCAATAAAATGAATGAATCTTCAAAAAATGCTCAGAAAAAGCCAGACACAAAAGTACACACTGTGGGATTCCATTTATATAAAATTTTAAAAATTATTTTTGTTCAGTTACAGTAGACATTCAATATTACTTTGTATCAGTTTCCCCAAATGTGAAATCGAATAATATTATTTGCCACAAGGAGACTGTTATGAAAATTAAAGGCTATAACATGCACCATCTGAAACACAGAAGGTGCTCAATAGGCTATTGCTGCTTTTGGGGGGAAAGTGCAGAGAAGGTTTTGACCCTTAACACGTAGCTAGCTAATCACTGGGTCAAATGTTCATAATAAAAGGGTTATAAAAATCTCAAAGCTACTCACCAAACATTAAATTTATAAACTTCTGGCATTACAATTTTAAGTTGACAAAATTGGCAGATCAGCCCCAGGGAAGGAATAAGTGATAAAGATCCCTAGAAAAGAACGCCAGAGAGATTCCACAAGGGGCGGGTGTAGAGAGGATGGGTTCCTGAAGTCCTTGTCCCTTCCCCTTTGAGATCTGGGAATTCTCAAACGTGATGACCTTTACTAGGCTTACAACTCCACTTCCGTGGATTTTGTTGTTGTGTTTTGAAGAGTTGAGCAGGGGAGGGAAGAATAGGATACTAGTTACATGAATACCTTGATAGTTTTTGAGAAACTTTACAAAAAAGATACGTTACTTTTCCCTCAAGCTTTACTAAAAGTGAAATTCTACAACAGGCAGAAAACTAGAATAAAAAGGTTTTAATTCATCAGACTATCTGGAAAAAACAAGTTTTTTTAAATACAGACATAAAATCTGACAATGGCTTTATATGCAAACAGTCATCCTTATCTTAACAAAAAAAAAAAAAAAAAAAAAAAAAAAAAAAAAAAAAAAAAAAAAAAAAAAAAAAAAAAAAAAAAAAAAAAAAAAAAAAAAAAGAAAAGAAAACCCTACCTGACCAGCCTGAAAGAGGAGCTCAAGGAGGAATGAAAGGTTAGCCAAAACAGTAAGGTCCACATTCTCTCACAGACAGCCAGGAGCATTGCAAACAGAGAGTTCAGTAAATAAAAGTAAAGCCAGCTGGAAGGTATTTCTTAGATATCAATTATGTGGCACTGATAATTTCAAAATGTAAGAGAAGGAAAAGACAGCTACTCCTACTTGAGCGCTGTTTCAATTACATTATCAGAGCCAACAACATTTATGACTTAGAAGGGTCTTAGTTATACATTTCAACAGAAATGATTGGATCACCCACAAATAGGTCAAAAGATATATAATATTGCCTGATATACCGAAAGGTTAATTCTTTTTCTTCTGGTGAGCAATTTTCTTCCAAATCAGACTCCATAATTAATTATGGTAAGACAATTTGAAAATCTTATTTTTAATTCTGGTTCTTTGATTAAATAGTTACAAGACCTTAAAAAGGAACCTATGTTTCTGAGCCTTAGTTTCTCTAAATATAAAATGAAAGGATGGAATTGAATGGCCCTTCATATTCCTCACAACTTAAATATTCTGATACAAAATATTATCCACAATTTTTTAATAATCTTCTGAAACTTGATAAAATCTGATTCTAAGTCTCAAATTAAAATACTGTAATTGTATCAATTCTAAATTTGTATGTGATGTACTAGAACATTCAACTGGAGAGACCACTGAAGATACACCTCCTTATATGTTCTCAGTAGAAAAAATACTGTATAATCAACACTCTACCCAAAGTAAAAGAACTACCAGAAGTGAACAAACTAAATACTGAAATATTTGAGATTATATGAGCATTTTACTTGCAAAGTAGCTTATCTACTTCTTTTAGTCTATAATACTTCTGTATGTGGAAATTATCTGAGTTTTGCTGAATTAAATATAGCAAATAATGAAAGTATATTTACAGAATATGTTTACATTACCATCTATATTTGTTATAAGCAGACTTTCTACAATATTCTCTTGCTTTACCAGCTTGGAACGACATGTGTACAATTTACAGAAAAATATCTTAGAAAATTTCATGTATATATGACCTAATATTTAACAAGAAAATATCTTAGATTGCAGTAGTTTTCAACTGCCGGTCCAAGGAAGTCTGCCAGAAATTTCCCACCAATATGTGAAATAGTTGAAATCACACTGAAGTAAATTTATTCTTCTCTTATAAATACATCCTGAGACTATGCAAATATTTCATGGACCAGCAGGAAATTTCTGGTGGACCGGACTCAGTCTGTGGACTGGAGTTTAAAAAATACTGAACATTTAACAAACCCACATTAAGAAATGTTTAAAAAAATATATAAGAAGCTCATGAGATATATATACATATATACACACATATACATATACATGTGAGGGCTGTCCGAAAAAAATCCAGCCATAAATGCCTCTATTTTTCATATTACATGGCTGGATACTTTGGGGACAGCTCTCGTATATGTACACATATACTCCAAACGTATTTCTTTTTAGGATTACATATGTTCTTTTTTAAATATGGGTAAAACTAATGCATGGGCACATTCTAAGTAGTCCTAATTACATCTTAATTCCCTTTCTAAATACCACACTAGTTTCCATTCCTTGTAATTTTATATTTGCCTTTGCTATATAAATTGAAATGCTGCTGAGTCAAAAGCAGTATTATTATTTAGAAATGCAAAAACTAATTTTCTTTTCAATGCTACATGATTAAGGGTTCCTGTGGAGCTTGGCAACAGAAAAAAGTGGGTGGAAAACTTTAAAATCCAAACTAGTTTGGCTTTTCTCACTCTGATATTCTAACTTGGTGAAAAATGTATTTTGTCTTCCAACAGGTTTATAAATGTGAGCTATATTTTAGGTTTTCAGTATCCTGTCAGAATAATACTTAATATACGGAGTGATTTTTTTTTCTTTTCTTTTTTGCAACAGTGTGTGAAAACTCAACATTCTCACAGTCTGTTTAGTGCCCTTTCCTAGAACATATGGTCACCCAACAGCCACGTGGTTGACGGGCAGGCAGGCTTTGGCCTCAAAGAACCTGTAATGGATGACAGCATTTAAATGTAGAATTTACTTCTGACTTCAAGCCATGCCTTGTACTTCATCTCATTTTTGTAGGAAAAAAAAGAAGGGAATTCAAGCTCCAGAGGAAAATTTTCAAGGGGCTAAAAGAGAAGGGGGAGTCAAGTGAAAATCCAAAAAACAACCATACTCATACAGCAGGGGAGAAAACAGCATTCCTGTATTTAGTCTGAAATAAAATTACCCGATGTAATAGTAACACTTCCCATATATTTTTAATAGAAAAAGTATAGGAGCCTGAGCATGGAGACAAGGGCTTCTCAAATATTCATTCACGCAAAACAAAACATGAAGGAGAGGTTAAAGGTTATTTTTGCTCTAGAAATACAACAGGTGCCTCTCAGAACTCCTTGAGGGGGTGTGGGGGTGTGGATTTCCTTGGAAACCAGTATACTTACAAATCATATTTCATAATTGTTTTGTCTAGCCTTCTTTAATATGAGGACATGGAATTGAAATTATGATATTTATTTGTCACTGTTGCTACTAATTCTACATTTAGTCAGTACAAAATACTGGCCACAAGACTGACTGCTAAAACAGAAAATATTTAGCATTGTTGGCATTTCTATAAAAGTTAGTCAGAAAGTCAGAAAATGGAACGTACTGGTGGAACCTGAGAAAGACATGTATGGACGGAGCATTAGGGAGCCAAGGAGCAGAAAAGTATAGACAGAGAGGGAAACTTTGAGAGAAGTAGTAGAGATTGTTATAACCAGTCACATTAGGGAAGACAGTTTAGTGAGTCTGGATTAGCCCTGAAAGTCACAGCGTAATCCCCAGATTGGCAATCACCATTTCAGTTTTGCCTACCAGGAAAGGCAGTAAGTAGCTGGCAGAATCGCAGGAGTTGGGCCCTAAGGGAACGTGGCAAAGAAAAGCAGATACTGGGAAGGGTTTCATTTTTCGTGTTCAGCATCTTTCAGACCTGAAAGTTCTATTGACATTTCCAGCTTAGGAAGCGAAGGCCTCCTGTATCACTGCAAACAACCCTTCCAACCACTCTGAAGACTGGTCTAAAGACTTAGGTTCCCCAAAACAGTACAAAATTTATTTCATGAAACTCCTATCTGGTAGGTATCCTTGTTTAAAAACATTCCAGTTCCATTTACTTTTGCTAGTCTACTTGAGACCGTCTCTACCTACATCATCAGCACAGAACTCAAATGCCCAAAGTAAACAGCATTTGCCAAACAATGGTCTTGGGAGAAATGCAGATAAACAGTGAGGAGGGAACTGCATTACCTAAAAGCAAACTACTTACAGGCCTGGTCCTCAGTTTCCTAAGATAAGGGGGGAAAAACAAAACTTTCCCTTAAAAGACTGGGGTGAACATAAAATAAAGTGAGATAACAAACCATCTATCAAGAGCAGTGCCTGGAACATGACAGGTACTCAATACACGTTAAATGTTAAATTGCTTTTTCCCTTTCCCTTAGGGTTTTGTTTTTGACCATTCGTGGTTTTCTCCTTCCTCTCCCCTTGGTGTTTGGACTTTTTCCTGAATCTATGATACCAGCTTTTAAAAATCTACATGCAAATTCCAACTGATGATTTCCATTTTGTGAGCAATATTATGTAAGATATTTGTCCCATTTTTCTTTATAACCATAGTCTGCGAGGACTAAAGACTGATAGACCCACAAATACCAATGAATGTGGGAAAGAGTAGACCTACAATGATAATAAAAGTAAACAGCAAGAAATAAAGGTTAATGGGAAAGGACAGTACTACTGAAGTCAAATACTGTCAAGAAGAAGACTGAAAAGAACTCTGAATATGAACAAGGAAGGACCTCAAAAAAACCAGAACCATCTTCTGGAGGGCAGGCTTCTTACAGTACAGGCTGCCCCCGCTAGGTGAGGGTTCTAGGAACCCACCTGCATCCGTGTACCACTTGGCACCGTTGTGAGAGGCTGCGTTCAGCCTTAGGGAATTTGGGGGGGGGGGGGCGGTGGGCAGGCAGAGGGATTCTTTCAATGTGTTTGCCCATTTCATGATGGGTGATTCGATTCACAGGAACAAAGTGTGGCATGACAGTGCACCCGCCCACACTGTGCCAAATGTTCAGCAGTTTTTGACCAAAAACAGCCTGACCCTCACGCCCGATCCTCCTTATACACCCAATTTCACTGCAATTGACTTTTTTTTTTCTTTTTGTTTCCCTGGATGAAAAAAGTCCTCAAAGAAAAACATTTTGCCGATGTGGAAGAGGTGAAACAAAAAAACAGCAGAAGCACTAAAAGGCACCAAAATCAATGATTTCAAAAACTGTTTTGAGCAGTGGAAAAAGCATCTTGATAGGTGTATTGTACCAAACGAAGAGTACTTTGAAGGTGACTGAAGTTTAAACATGTAAGAATAAATACAGAATTTTTTATAAATAAATCTCAGGATTTTTTGGATCTCCCCATAAGAACATGGGTAGATAATAATAATATTTAGAGGTGTTTTATCGGATCCTCACCACATCCACTTTAGAGATAAAAAGATTGAGGTTTAGGAAGATAAATGTCTTGCCCAGAATTGTTCACCTAATAAATTATAAAGGTTGAAGCAGAGTTAGAATCTAAAATTTCTGACTGTAAATCCTATGTTCTTTCCACTGCCCCATTCTAGACCAAGTAAAGACAGAATTCACACTATATGAGGTCAAGAGCTTTAAGTAAAATAAATGAAGTCACTGAGAAAAAATTAAGAAATCTGAGGTTTTTGACAAAAGAATAAAGAAAGGCAGGATAATAGCTATAATAGGTAGAAAGTTCCAACTTCAGAAATGAAGAGACCTAAGCATAATGAAAAGTTTAAAGGCTAAATTCTTTCAAAGCAAAAGTAGTTTGGTTCATACCCTGATAAACAAAAAGGATTCTCCAGGAGCCCTACATTCCAAAGAATACACTGTAAAAATCTTCAGTAGAGACCTCCACATCATAACAATCAAATACAAAGTGATTCAGAATCAATCAGAATCATCACAATGCTGGAACCAGAAGAATCAGAGATCATTTCTACTCTTGTATCTGCTAGAGCAGCACTGTCCAACAGAAACATAATGCAAACTATATTGATATGTAATTTCAAATTTGCTAGTAGCCACATTTTAAAAAGTAAAAAGGGAAATTAATTTTGATAATATATTTCATTTAACCAAATATATCTAAGATATTATCATGTCAAAAAATAATCAACATAAAGAATTATTGAGATTTTTATATCTTTCTTTGGTGCTAAGTCTCAGAATCTGATGAATGCTTTATACTTACAGCACATTACACTTGGACTAGCCGCATTTCAAGTACTCAATAGCTGTATGGAGCCAGTGGCTATCATACTGAACAATACAATCCTAGATAACCACAAAAGTAACTGCAGCTTGCATATGTTGTACTTTCTAAAGAATAAAATTAATAGGGTAATAATATAATATGATAAAACTTTCTTCTCTTTGTTGATATTAGAACCATGAAAACCTCATAGAAATCCATAGTAAGTTAATGTTATCGTACTATACATAGCTCCAGGGAACTGGTTATTGATCAACTTGAACACACTAAGACTGTGATTATAAGCTGTGTGTGTGTGTGTGTGTGTGTGTGTGTGTGTGTGTGTGTGTTGGTGTATAATTTTCAAGGGGGCTTTTCTTCCAAGGATTATAGTCAAGAAGGAAGCAATCACAAATGACCTTTCTAAAAGTAAACTGATAGGTAACCTGATACAGCAAATTTCATGAAAAGTAATTTATAACTGAGAGTTCACATAAGAGAAACAGAATTGAGATTTTCGCAGATGTTCCTTCAGGTATGCATGATTTGAATCTGAGAAAAATTCAGTTTCTCTAAAACGAACAAACAAGCAAACAAAAAACAAATGAACAAACTTGTGAGACAGTCAACAGAAATCTGTAGTCTAAGAATGATGGCTGATACCTTTCCAAAAATGTTATCTCATTTATGACAATATGAAGGCTAGAAAACTTACTTTTAGTAATAAATAGAAGAGTTTGACAAGTCATATAAGTCAAAATTAGATGGGAAATTGTTTATATTTTGGTGAATAAAATAAAAAAGGAGTCTGTCCCTTCACAACAGAGGTTGTGACTTCTGAATTAGAAGCACTAAGGACAGTCTTTGGTTATACACTGCAGGATTTTCCTTAGAGACAGTCTACTTAAGTCTATTGATTTGGCTAACTGAAATTAAAAATGCATGAGTAATTAAAAAAAAAACACACCCATAATCCTGCCTCAAAACTGGCTAATTTTTCAATCTATAATTCTAGCAACATAACAAATTTAAGCGTAAATAGTGCTTTCTCACATGAAAATCTAAGTAAAATTCTTAGAAATGAAGAAAAACAAAGAATTTAAACTGCTTAGGAAAGACTACGATAGGCATCTTACCCAGAATTGTCTTTTCAATCTAGATGCTATCTGAAACCTAGACTTCTAAAAGAAAAACCTCAAGCAGCTGGAATCCAGCTTAGATACACAAAATAAATCACTTCTGACTGAAATCCACTCTCAAAAGCTCTAATCAGGTTCCTACAAGCAACAAAACAAACAAAACAAATAAAGAACATTAACAACACCAGTCAACTGGGTTTACTAATTGTGCAGCAAGAGTAAAAATACAATAGCAGACAGAATAGAATTCTTTGTGGAATTCGTGATCATTCAATGTCTTTGACCCTTAAAGTCCGAATTTTGTTTCTAATACATTCCTGTAATAAAGACAGAGAAGGTGTTCTCATGTTAGTTTAAATCCTTAAATAATTTACTAGAAACCTAAGTCATCTAAAATGTGATAGTTGATGAGAGGGTATAATGAACAAGTCAGGTAAATATTCATATGCAGATCATCTTTTAAAAAGAGAAGGAAATCTGCCCTGAAAGTAAACAAGACTTTACTCAGTTATCCTATATTCCAGAGCACACTGCCTTATAGGGCAATAAGAATATTAATCATGACATTTAGTTTCATGTATTTTTTTTAACATATGAGGGTTGTCCAGAAAAAATCCAGCCACTGGCAATTTAAGAACAATTACATGGCTGGATACTTCCCAGATGGCCCTTATATATCATGCAAAAACCTCTCTACTTTCTGGAAAAGTTTTCATGTATCAATGATTGTTTTTGGTGATATATGAATAAAACAAGAAATAAGCTTAAGTAACTATTCGAAATTTACTATTTTGTGCAGGAAAAAATTTACTATTTTGTGCAGGGAAAAAAAATACTTTTCCAAAGAAATAGTTTTTCTTCAAGTTACTTTTTTTCTATGTAATAAAGCTCCCACAACCATATGAAATCAGATATACCATGTAAAAGGTGGTGAACAAAAGTGCTTATCTTCTGTGAGAGAGGAGGAATTACAAAGAGACTTCTTCCTCATCACTTAGGACTTCCTCAGGTCAATAATCAATTTTTTTTCCTATAAATCTAAAGAAATTAAACAAATAGATGAGAATTTTTTTCATCCACCCATCCCCACCCAGACACTAGAAGTCCAATTCAAAAATACTACCTTTTATTAACCTGTTAAAAATACAACACATTTTATGTGAATGTAAAAGTAGATTTCCCTTATCCCTTTATGGAAGAGTTTCACTTTAATTGAAAACTGTGAGTACAGCAATTATGACTTAGGCCCTCTCCAATTTGTTTTTTGTCTTATCCTCACTACATGCTATAAGGGACATAATACCCCATTCTACTCTTTCTCAATCCTTGTGTTTACCTATCAGTTATTTAAATTTTCAATTCAAAATATGCTGATAAAATCAGTACAAAAGATCAGTCTGAAAAGATGTGGATACCAAGGCTGGTGTCTCACAGACTGCTAGATATTTACCCAATATCTATTCTCCCTTTCTACTTTTGTAACAGAATCCCATTATCTAGTCGGGCATGCTGCTATCCAGAATAAAAGACCACAATTTCCAGCTTGGATGGCCATGTGACTAACTGAATAATGAGTGTTGTGTGGGGCTTTGCCTAAAGAAAGTTGATTTTGACAGGAGGGGGTCCCTTTTTCATTTTCCACCCCTCACCTTCCTTCTAGTAGACAGATACGAGGGCTGGAGTTCCAGCAGCCATCTCTGTACAGGAAGTGATCTTCACAAAGGGTGGTGAAACAGATAGGGGGTTAGGACACAATGACTGTGGAGTTACCCTATCAGCCCTCGACTGCCCACGTCTAGTCCTCTTTTATGTAAGAAATAAACTTTTCTCATGTTTGAGCCACTGTATTTTGGGTTTTTCAGTCTTAAACACTGAACCCCATCCTAAAGTAATCCATTGAGGCTGAGAATATAACAGACAATGTTGGAAAGAAAAAATTTTATTATTTTTATTTTTTATGGGTCATATTCTTCCTCACATCACACAAAGTAGTTTAGCATAATAGTTATGAGCACAGACTTTGGATCCACACAGGTGTGTGCAGGTTCTGGCGCTGCTACTTACTAGCAAGTTAGTTTAACCTCTCTGTACCTCAGTTTACCCATCTGTAACAATGGGATGATAATAATGGTACCTAATGCCCTCAAAAGGTTGTTTTGAGGATTAATTAATTTATGTAAAGTACTTAAACAGTGCTTGGCACAATATGTGTTATATAAAATATGTTAGCTACCATGATTACAACTGATACTTCTTTCTAATAATAAATAGCCTTCATTTTATATTTATATTTGAAATGTAAATGGACTTGAGAAAATTGCTCAACACAAGGAGATTTTCTCAAACATAAACAAGGTCTAACATTGGAATATGGTTGCAGCCAAATATATATTTATTTAATAAGAGGCAATTTACTCCGCTAGAAAATTTTAGAAAATACTCCCAAGAAAGGCTAATGACATCAATAAGAAAACAACTGTTACCACTTAGTAGACCAAATGAATAATTACTTTAAATAAAAAGCAATAGCTGTATGTTACCTTGGTAATTTATAAACGTGAACATATGATCATTAACTCAAAGACTATAAAATTATGAAGCATTTTAAGCAGTATCAGACACTCAGAAAAAAAATTCCAACGTATACATATTCAATCTATCACATTTACAAATAAAATTCTATAGTTTTGAGACAGTAAATGTTTTTACGTACAAATTTTGCACTGATTCCACCCATAGTTCTGATTGTTTCTTCTACCCATCCTAGTACTCTTGATCTCATCCCATTGATACTGAAATTATTAAAATCCATCTATAACAATATATACTCCATCCTAAATACCAATACACATGAAAACCAAAAGGGGTGAGGACATAATAGCAGTGTTTCAATTGACTACTTTTTATTGTCACTCAATAGATAAATCACATTTACTGAGTACATACGATCTGTTTTACCTTGTTCTATAACCTCAACCCTATCTGGGAAGGGTTTTTTGTTTTTTGTTTTGTTTTGTATTTTTGCCTCTTTGCCTCCAGTGAAAACTAGCTTTCCCTTAAAGACACATATACCCTGCAGCCATCACAAACTAAGGTTGTTTGTACCACATTCTTCATTGTTTACTATGTCTAGCTAAATACTATTATCTCCAATTCTTTGGTAGAGATCCCAATCATTTGAGGCTCATGCCATTCAGTCAAACCATCCTCTTTGCCCCCTTTATCACTGTTGTATGTACTAATCTCTCTGTCATCCTCTGGTATTCACAAAAGGCTTTAGAACTTAATTCACAGTATTTCTCTAAATTCCAAATCCTTCCATTGTTTTGGGTGACTTCAACACCCACGGGTGTGACCCATGTGGTAGGTACTCTGGCCTTCTCAATTCCAGTGACTAACTTCGCTTTTCACTTCAGCCACCTACCTCCACAGTTACCACCATAATCTTGTCATCCTAACTGCTCTTGAATCATTTATTCAAGCAGTTCACCTTACAACAGCAATCTCTGTTACTTCTAATTCTCTTGATGAACTCCTACCGTGAAGATTCTCTGGTCTCTTAAGAGATTTCCAATTCATAAGCTTCATATTCTTCCCACTTATCAATGTTTTCTTCCTCTACCATCCTCCTTATCCACAGCTTAAATTCTTTTCCCATTCAGCCCTTGAATCACCTCCATTGGCAAAACTGGAGCCCTGGATGACACCCACCAGCTTCACCCTTTCTATAATGAAACAGGTACATGTTGCTATGTACAATATGACTACCATGCTCAAATGATCTTGAATGCAGCACAGAAATCCTAATATTTTACCCTGATCTATACAAAATAAATTACTTCAAATCATCTGAATTCTATTCAGGCCTTTGATTCTCCATCTTGAGTTTCATTAAAGACACAACCTTCTACTTTACTGAAAAACACAGATGCTAACAGACATGACTTTCCAATGGGGAGCTGAGAAGATTCATGCCTGATAGCTTCTACTTTGCATCATTTTTTCTTTCTTCCCTCCAATTATATTAGATAGCAGTGAAAGCTATGAAAATAGGGTAAGTTGTTTACAATGAAAATAAAGAAAGAGACAAGAAGAGAGCCTAGGATCAATCTGAAGAATTCTAAAAATTGACGGCTGAGCAAAGGAGAATTAAGCTTCAAGTCAAACTACAAATTCTGCCCTAAAAACAAATCAGTGACATTTTATGTGTGTGTATCACACATTTCAGCTACATTTTATACACACACACACACACACACACACACACACAAGTATATATATTTATATAAGAAACTGGTTTGGAAGACAAACATAACTCCAGTGTTTTCAACAATATTAAACATTATTCCTTTGATAGATGAAATTTAGCATGTTATTATTACTGAGGTCCAAAGAAATCTTTTCCCCTGTGGAAATAAAATAATCTACTTGGCAGAATTTTACTAGCCAAGAGTTAGGGGAGAAACATGAAATTATTATCCTTTGTAGACATAAAACTTTCTAGTTGGAACAAAGATAGGTCTTGCTCATCAAGAGCATATGTAGATTTAATATCCTTAACTATAAACAGTAGGCTTAAGGCCTGGGTGGTCTGTGTTATGTCCAATAATATATAAATTGGCTTATCCTCAAAATAAATATTTCTTCTTTCATTACTCTGAGTCATGGAAAAGATTCAATCTTTGCTCAGAAACAAAAAGTTTTCAATAAAACCTTTTAGCTATTAGTCTACATATTCAATAGATAGTTCAGGATACTACTCCTTATTAAATGCATATAAAAAGATCTTAAATGATTTTCTCAGTATCTCAAAAGAATGCTCTGAGTAAAGTGGGAGCACGCTTAAAGAGAAGTAAATCCTGTCTATGCATACAATGACATTGATTTTTTTTGCATAGTGTTTAATAACAAGCTATGACCCAAGAGATGAAATAAACTATAAAATACCCTATGCTCCGTTTTTATCTCAGAGATAATTTATTACTGACTATTTGGCATACTATACAAACCACCTAAAAAATTATTTCAAAGATGAATGTCTTTCATTTTCTTTAAATATTACATCAAAATGAGAGTTAATTAGGTTAAATATGTCTTCAAAAGAGTATCTGAGTATTTGTATAAACAAAGCATACCAATTATTTTCAAGAAGTCCTCAGATCCTTATCAAATTTGGTCTAATTATAAGGAACAATAGTATTCAAATAAAATGAAACTTTTTCATTTTATGGAAGATGAGAAAGAGAAAAGAAAACATTGAGAAGTAATATACTCCATTTATGTAAAATATAGCAAAATGGCTCCATGAAATCATCCAAAGAATTGTTTTTGTCTTTCAGGATAAAAAGAGTCCAGTATTCTTCATGCATGATAGGAACTTGGTCTGACTCAGTATCTGTTTCCATACCTGCTTAATGAGTTGGCCAGAAAATATTCTAAAGTCATAACAAAGACATATCATCAGAGTATAAAGATTCCAACATCATCATGACCAGATGTGCAGAACTAAAAATCTTGGCTTTTAGCTGTGTTTCTCACTATTGGTCTATAAAATGAGCATTAAATATTATTTGTTCTAGCTCTAAATTTTCTCCTTCTAAAAGAGCTGATCTAAGTGTGAAACACTTTCTCTATGGAAAGTTAATGAACATCATAAGGAAATGTTTTAGCAGCATGCAACTGGCTCTTTTCCAAATACTACATATGGACTCAGATGTTCACTCAACTCCCATATAATTTCTTCTCAGAGCAGCAGTGGTTGGATATCAGCAATATGTTTCTCTATACTATTAATATGATACTTTTCATTTTATTATCCAGAGGAGAGAAAATTTTAACTTAGATTCTTGAAGTAATACTATAGTTTTTCCAATAACTGAGAATTTGTGACAAATACCATATCCATCTTGTAAATGTAAACACATTTATTATATTGAGATAAATAGATAGAAAAATGTTTTGTATTAATATTGAGGAAGATAAAATTTAACTTGAATTTGAATCCAAAAATTATGCTATTACTGAATACATTAAGTCTAAATAAATAGAAGTCCAATATGTTAGAAACAAAAAATGTATATTTTAAGAAAAAATATACAATTTGTAAAGAGAATAATGAAAATTAAAGAATACATGTTATCTTTAAGTTATTTTTCCCTTATTAACTTTATTAAGAGAAGCCATCAGCAGCAATACAGAAACTTTTCATGTACATGTAGTAAACTTTAAAGTTATTATCTAAACATTAGTGATTGCTTTATAAAACAAGTATCTCATCAACCCTTGTATTTGTCCATTCTGGAAGAGCACATGTTTTCTATTATGAATTTCTTAAAAGTTGGCACTCTTTAATACTTATGTCACTCTCACTCGTTACTCTATTATTATATGAAATCTTGGTATAAAAAATATACCATTAAAACAATAACATGATCATTACAATTTTATTATATTGTTATTTCAAATGGATCAAAATTCCAAATAATTCATGCCATTTTATATGCTAGTCAGGGGTAGTATTAATTACCCGAGAACTCAACGTTCTGTCATCAGACTGTATCACTCACTCACAGTATAAATTCCAGTTCTTAGGGCATGAAACTCATGAAAAATAATATAAGGCTATTCTAACATAAAGCAAGACTATTTCTAAGAGTAAGCTAGAGTTTATTTTAAACCTTTTTTACCTTGACATTTGTCACCAAAGATGTAAATCTATAAATTTTGCCATTTCTACACAATCAATAATGTATACAAAGTCTTCTTACATAGATGAGAATAAATTTGCAATTGTGGTATTTTTTAAACCTCTGCTGCAATTTCAACTGAATATTGCCTCTTCTCTCACATGGCAATAATATTCAGGGAACCCTAAACAAAGAACCAAGAATTTTTCAAATGTAATACATTGGATAAAATAAGATTTGATATGACAAATTTGCTTCATCAATAACATTTTCTTATCAGATGAGAATGAGGTAAACAGCACTTTTGTAAGAGTGAAACTCAAGAAATCAGTAAGTGACTTAGCTCCTGCTCATTAATCCACTTAGTTAGCTCCTGCTTTATAACAGGGGTGTCCAATCTTTTGGCTTCCCTGAGCCACACTGGAAAAAGAATTGTCTTGGGCCACACATAAAATATTCTAACACTAACAATAGCTGAAGAGCTAAAAAAAAAAAAAGAGGTTCATGCATAATTTTCATATTTCAAGAAAGTTTATGAATTTGTGTTGGGCTGCATACAGCCCACAGGCCAAGGTTGGACAAACTTGAACTAGACACTCACATCTGGGGGTGATGCAAGACAGTGACACCTGAAGTGTGTTGCTTATGTTCAATCTACTTTGTAATCTCATTTTGGTGGCTGTCACTGCAGAAAACCCTGCTTCACAAAGATAGGATGTTGGAAAAAGAAGCAGGCTTTTCAGTGCTTTTGTGGCAATCTCAGGATATTCCACCTTGATTTTGATCCAGAACATACAGAGATCAGAGGTTGTCTCAAACATACTTTTAAGGCCACCATCATTTGCAATCTCAAGGAGTTGATCATCTTCTAGCACAAAGTCGATTCATCTAGCTTATTCACAAATGGGTCACAGATCCATTCCTTCCCAGTTCAGGGTCTTTCGTGGTTGGGAAGTAAAGCTCAAACTCTTTTGAAAGCTAAGGTAGGTAATCACAACACCAGCTGGAAAAATGAAGGCCCTGGCTCAGTCTCTTTCAAAATCACTGCCAATGTTTGAAACATGTCAAAAACCCCAATGTTCACCCATCACCTCCATAATTCCAGTTTGGCTTTGAATGCAGCTACTTTATCTGCTGACTTGAACACAGTTGTCATTCTCCCCTGAAGTGAAAGATTAATTTCACTGAGCAGGTTCAATATGTTATACGAGTAAGCAAGTTTTGAGACTCATTCTGTGTCACTGAAATGTGCTGCCAGTGGTGACTGTTTTTCTAAAAGAAATCTCTGGAGCAGCTCTCGTAACTCAGAAACTCTGGTCAGTGATCTACCTTTAGAAAGCCATCTCACTTCTGTGTATAAGAGAAGACATGTGTGCTCTGCGTCTATCTCCTCACAGAGCTGAGCAAACAGAAGTGAGTTAGGGCATGTACTTTAATATGGTTGATAAATTTAATTACATCCTGCGAAACATTAAGTTCGGGTGACATTTTTCAGCTAGCCAGCATTTGTCTATGGATGACACAGTGCACAGACTCACATTCAGAAGCGACCTCTTTGACCAGAGTAGTGGAATCAGAAAGCCGTCCAGTCATGGCAGCCGCTCTGTCCATGCATATACCAACACAAAATGACCCACTCAGTTTTCCTGCTATGTAATCATTCAAAGACTTGAATAGCTCTGCAGCTATGATGTTGATTGGTAACAAAAGTGCACATAACATATCCTCATACACATACTCCCGAAAAATATATCACACAAAAACAAGCAGTGTTGCCTTGTTGTCAAAATCGGTAGACTCGTCAAGCTGTACTGCATAGCACGGTGACTCATTAAACCTCTCTAACAATTGTGCCTCAGTATCCCCTGCTATTTCATCATTTCGTCTAGTTATGGTGCCAGCTGAAAGAGGAACACGTGCCACCTTAGAACTGCAGCCTCTCCTAAAAGTTCACAACAAACGTCCTTATCAGCAGGCAGGATCAACTCTTCACCAACAGTAAAAGGCTTCTTTGCTTGAGCAGTGCAGTTAGCCACTAAGAGTGATGGTCTCAGTGCAGACACATGTGATGAAGTGGTGGACTTCAATAATTCCTTTTGTTTTTTGTGTTCATATTTTTTTTCTTTTGAGAAACTCCAAAAGCTTGTCTTTTAATGCAGGGCGGTGAAGCAGTTTTGAAGGTTTCATGGCTTCATTGGATAGCCAGTCACCACATACACAAAGCGGGTTTGGAGAATGTGAAACACCTGTTGCAATGAACCCACAATTTAAGTAGGACTCTTAGTATTTTCTTTTAAATTCAGCTTTCTTTTTACTGGCAGTCTTAGGTCTTCTGCTGTCTCATCTCTGGGTCTTACTCCATTTTCAAAGAAGCTCTCCAGTGACATTTGTTTTTTATTCATTTTGGCTAGGGTTAGCTTGCGGGCTTACCGAAACTGTGACTGAGACAAGTGCGCAGTGTGGGAAAGAGGGCTGGTCAGAAGTGGTAAATAAAGTAATGGGTGGGCCACACACAGACTAAAATAAGTGTCAGATTCTGACTTAACGCCTGCCACCAAATGCCGATATACAATTGAAGTACATCACCTCACTTGCCACTATAAAGCCTGCCACCAGATGCAGATTAATTGTCACTTGCCATTCACTTACAGGTTTTTGATACGAGTCTGCAAGCAATTGATTTATTGTGGTCTCTGTGCAGTCAAACCTCTCTGCTAATGTTAATCTCTATTTGCAGCTGCTCCCCAGCGCTAGCATCACCGGTGGCCTCAGCTCCAGCTCAGGTCATCAGGCATTAGATTCTCAAAAGGAGTGTGCAACCTAGATCCCTCGCATGCACAGTTCACAATAGGGTTCGTGCTCCTATGAGAATCTAATGTCACTGCTGATCTGACAGAAGGCAGAGTTCAGGCAGTAATGCTAGTGATGGGAAGCGGCTGTAAATACAGATGAAGCTTCAATTGCTTACCTGCCACTCACATCCTGCTCTGCAGCCCAGTTCCTAACAGGCCCCAAACCGCTACTGGTCTGTGGCCTGGTGGTTGGAGATCCCTGTTACATTCTCATAAAATATATTCCAGGGTGCTCAAGACTCATTTTGAGTTAAAGAACTATCATAAGCAACTTTTGTTTTCTGAAGGTAAAATCTTCATTCACAACAGCTAAAAATTTTGCCTTATTCACATTAATATTGCAAACAATTTTTGAGTAGTTCTGCATAATTAATTCAGGATATGATTTTGTAGCAAAAGAAACAAGCCCCAGACTTCAGTGGAATACAACAAAAGTTTGTTTTTAGCTTACACCCCAAGATCAACAGGAGGGATCTGTTCACTGTAGTCACTCATGAACCCAGGCTAATGGATGCTCCATGTAAACACATAGTTCCTCAACCAGCAAGACAGGAATAGGGGATATGGCAACTGACACATGGGCTCTTAAAGCTTCTGTCCGGAAGTGATATACATCACAATCACTCACATTCCTTCAGCCAAAGATAGTCACATGGTTACATTTAGTTGGCCTCAAAGGTCAATGAAGTACACTCCCACCAAGGATGGGAGAAGCAATCTGGAAATTTTTGATGATTAGCACTAATGACTCCCACAGATCTAACAAATATTTTCTCACAACTGAGATAAAATACCTTTCTTAACAGAAGTGGCACAATCCCCCAAATTTACTGAGTATTCACTGGTCAAGTACTGAAAAGGGCCTTATCAGCATTGTCTCTAATCCCCAACACAATCAGCAAAGGAGAAATTATTGGTATTTTATAAATGAAGAAATAGACACCAAGAGATTAAAAATTGTTCAAGGTTGCACAACCAGTAGTGGTAAAAGTGAAATTTGAATCTAAATTAGTCTAAGTCTAAAGCTCATGTTCAGTCTACTTTGAAATTGCAAACTCTATGTTCAAGATACAGTAAAAAGAAAAAAAGAGAGTTTAAGATTACATTTTCCCCCCACTCTTAATTCAAACTAAAATATCAGTATGGATGATCTAAAATTACTGATATAAATAGTGTAGAAGAGATACCAATCCCTCAAACTTTATTTCTAAGATGTTATTAAAAGGGGGGAAAAATCAGAAGTCATCTGGAATACTAACTAATACAAATTAATATGCCTGTAAGAAGAATCATCAAAGAAAAAAGCTTTCTTTTATCTGGTATTAGTGAGAAGTGTAAGTCATATCCCCTTTATAGGAGCTCAGCTAACTTGTGAATTGTGTTGTCTACATCTTGACAGTTAAAAACATAGTTTACAATCTATCAAAAGACTATACATTCTGTATAGTTTATACAAAAAGATCATACAAAAGACTATACAAAACTGAAAATTTTTCAGTTTTGGCCTGTTAGGGCAAGTTATCAAAAAAAAAATAAATAAATAAAATAAAAAAGGATCAAAATTAACATAAACATTTTTTAAAAGAAAGGACAAAAAGTAAATTGTGTAATAGGTATGGCTGATACCAAGTTAAATTTGGAATGAATGACAATAATTGTCAGATAATCTTTTCCAATGAACTGAAAGAAAAAAGGTATTACCACATATGTGGTAACTAAAGCCAATCTATGCTCAGAAGAAAATCTAGCCTGTTTGGTATTTGAAAGCATAGTACTTGATGTAACACCCTTTAAAGTCTGCCACAAATAGAATAAAAACCTCATGTAAACATCCCAAATCTTCAAACAAAAGTTCTATTGCAAATGCTCTACTTTCAATGAAATGAACTAAGCCTAGCAAGTAGGATTAAATCAAGCCTCAACAGGACTAAATTGTCAATGGGATATTAGTTCTTTTCTACATTTGTAAAATTACAAAAGGCCACCAAAGAGATAGACATATTTAACACAAGCTCCTCTAAACATAATTCAGAATGTCCGAGTTAAAAAGCCTGAAGTAATACAACTTAAACTCTTGTTTTTGGGGGGGTTTTTTTGCAATTGAACACTTCACCATCATATTCTTCCAAAATCTTTTATGTTATAAGGCTGATGCTTGGTATTTTTCTTTCTATACACTGAGACTACAATTTACTTACAGAATATATTTTATGCATGAGAAAATTTGCATAAGTACACTATATTTTACATATATTTATAATAACATTAAATTGTTTTTAAACACCATTAGACAGACAGAGAGAGAGAGAGAGAAAGAGAGAGAGAGAGAGAGAACACTGACTTGAAAGACATGAACAGATAAGGAAAAACATTTTAAAGCATCAGTAATTGGAGAATGTCTTTGTCATCTGTCTGGGTTTGAATTCTAGCTTTACATTTGATAGGGATGCCTAATCTTTTCAGCCTCAGTTTCCTCTTCTGTAAAATAGGGCTACAAATAATATCTTAAAATTTTTCGAGGAAAATAATGCACAAAAAGTGTTTCACACAGTGCCTAGCATATAGTAAGAGCTCAATGGCTACTGCCATTGCCTTGATTATCCTTTTCAAGAACAGAACAAATTTTCACAAAATATTTTCTTCCTCTTTTGAATTCCAATAGTGTTCAGCTGTCTATTCCCTCATTTGGTCAGCATATAAACTACTTATTTTTTTGCTAGCAGGTGTCTACAAAGAACACTGATTACCACAGGCTCCCCATCTATGCTGAAGTCACAGAAATTCTTGTGCTTTAAGCAATGAATGCCCATGTTAAGTGATGCCATTAGATTGGATTTTCTTGAAAACAATTATTTGGGTAAGGTAACAATTACAATAACAAGAATTAACATTTATTGACTAATGGCTATGTACCAGGCACAGTTCTAACAAGTCATTCAATTCTAGCAATAATTCTAGGCATTATTATTAGTCTCATTTTAACACAGTAAGGAACTGAGGCAAAGGGAAGATGAGTAACTTGTCCAAGATCACACAGATTAATAAATGGTACTCAAGTCTGAGCAATAAACTTTAATCCTGCATTCTCTTTCTCCCTTATAAAACCAGACCTTTATAAAGGCCTTATAAACTCTTTAAAGAGCTTATTAGGGAATGGCTTTAAACTGGAAACACAAGATTGAAATACTCTCTGGTTAGAGATGGTAAATAAACTAGACAGGAGAGACAATAGACGCACAGAGACCTATGAGAAGGCAGTTGTGTTAACTCAGGCAACGAGGGCCTTGATTTATAGTAGAACACCAGTAGTAGGAACAGTTTCAGTGATTCAAGACATATAGTAAGGAGATAAAACAGGTAATTCTTGGTAACTGAATATTCAAGTAATTGAAAAGGAGAACTTTGGGTTGGTAGCCAAATTTCCACCCAGGACCAACTGGGTTAGTGGCATTTCAATTCACTGAAATGAACACTCAAAGAAAAATAGCTTGAGGAGGAAGGGTTAGGAGAAAAGTTGAGGCAGACATAATAAGTTCAATTTCGGAAAAATTTATTTTGAGGGACAGTGAAGCAATTAAGTGAGCAGTTTAATATACGGATCTGACATTCAGGAGATATCTGAGCTACCGATATAGATTAGGGGGTCATGAGTGTATAAATGGCCACCGAAGCCATGGAAAAGGGTAAGATTACCCACAGAGAGTTTAAAGAGTTAGAAGAGCTGGGGTCCTAGAAATATAAGAACATTTAAGGAATGGTATAAGAAAGAGAAGAACGAAGAGCAGGAATGACTAGACAGAAAACGTATGGAGAGCAGGATGTCAGGGAAACTAATGGAAGAGTGCTTTAACAGACGAGGAGCGGGCAACCACGTCACCGGGAGGTAAGGGCGTGAAAGTGTCCAGTACATTCAGTTACAGGGCATCTGAAGATTTCGGGGAAACCAATTTCAAAACCACGATGTGGTAGAAATCAGATTCCAGTGGCACATACAAAAGCCAAACTGCAAATGTGGACACCTGATTTGAGAAATTTGGCTGTAAAAAGAAGAAAGAAATAAGGTAGTGACTGGAAGGAATAATGAGGCAAGAAAGGGATCTTTTCTCCCTTCCTTCCTCCTTCCCTCCCTCTTTTCCTTTCTTTTTAACATGTAAACATAGCTGCAAGCATTCTAACCCCTGAGTCCTTCCTCAGACTATCAACTCTATCTACACTGCTGTCTTATCACCAACCTCTTGACCTCTTGACCTCTTGTGTTTTAAATTTTACTAATCTTTCAAGGCTTGGATAAGATGCTACTTGTTAAAATATTCGCTACACTACCTAGTTAAATAATCACAGTACCCTTCCTCTTAGTTGTACTTTGTTCATGCCACTATAACACTTCACATGCCATATTAAAGTAATTTCTGTACAAATGTCTTAGTCCATTTGAGATGCTTTAACAAAATGCCATAGCTTATAAACAACAGAAAATTCTTTCTCAAAGTCCTGGAGGCTGAGAAGTTCAAGACCAAGGCACCAGCAGACTCGGTATCTAGTAAAGGGTCACTTGCTGGTTCTCAGATGGGCCTCTTGTGTGTCTCCACATGGCACAAGGGACAAAGGCTCTCTTGAGACTTTTTTATAAGGACACCAATCCCATTCAGGAGGGTTCTGCCTCATAACCTAATTGCTTCCCTAAGGCACTGCCTCCTAATACCACCTTGGAGGTTAGGATTTCAACATATAAACTGGGGAGGGAATGGGGGACAGACATCCAGACCATAGAAATGAGTGTAACTTCCTTTGGCTGGCTGGGAATCTTTTTAACTACCAAAGCACTGCACAGAGTAAATACTCAGTAAATATTTCCTGAAAGCTGGGACAGAACAGAACTGAGAACACAGCACTAATCCAAACTTCTACCTATGACCTGGCCTATGAGGCACTGCTGCCTCAGGCAGGAAGAACAGGGCCTGCGAAGAGAGGGGGTGGGAAGAGGGGAAGGAAGGGAAGGAGGAAGTGCAGGAAAAACAAAGGAGGGAGGAGACGATGTCATCCTTAAGAAAAAGGGCAGCTACTGGACCACCAGAACTAGATCTCAGGGGCCAGAAGAGATCCCAGACAGCATCTCACTCCTCCAGGCGAACCTGAGTGAGTTACAATAGATCACAATATTAGTAGCATTACAGGAAGGGAAAATCTCCAACCCCTGGGTCACAATGACAGTTCTGACAAGAGCCAAATGAGGACAAAAAATCCCTCCTCCCAACAGAAAGGAGTAGTCAGTCAGTGGTCAGAACCCTCACTTTGGAAGTAATAAATTCCTAAGCCTCTTCGTTGCTGAACACAGTTTCTCTTCTCCTGGCCGGCGCAGTCCCACAATTTTGGGAGTGTACTATCTTCTTTTCTGTTAATAAATCCACTGCTTGCTTAGCTTATTAGCTGTCCTTGAAGTCTTTCCTGTGACGATACCAAGAACCCGATTTCCAGCAACACTGAGACATTATGAAAAAGGACATTACCTCCCACGCCTCCCATTTTCTAGGGAGACACTGTAGTGGAAGAGGTTTCCCAATAGCTGTAGGTACTACCACAAAGGATTGAACATTATGACTAGGTACTAATCCCTCCTTACTATGACTTGACTTGGTTGGGGTTGCAGGGGGAGAGCCTCAGGGTGCCCAGAACCTCCAGGTCTGTTGCTTCCAGCTGTCAGCAGCCTCAGGCATTTTGCCCGCTGTGCTATAAAAACACTAAGGTTTTCTTTGTGTGATGTGATGTGGAAAAGATCGAGAAGTTCTGCTATAGTCTGGTAGACTGAGAAATAAAGAGAACAGGCTCTGAAGGTAGAAAGACCCAAATTCAAGTCTAAGTTCCATTTATTTCTAGTTAAACAATCCTTGGCAAGTTACTTAACTTCTGCAAGCCTCAGGTTCTTCACCTGTTAAAAGGAGAAAATATCAGTGCTTACCCTAGTGGGTACCGGGTAGAGGTGAGGATTAACCCAAAACTGTTCAGAAAGCCCTTTGCACGGTGCCTGACATTAGTAAGCACTCAATAAATAATACCTAGCTCTAATTATTTCATTTCTCATCAAACCCTCACCATCCACCGTCCTCTACAGCTGGAAGAAAGGGACAAACTAGCTCTGAAGCTCTGGGAGACAGACTGGCACAGTGGTTTTCATCAGTCATATGTGTCTGTATGCTATTTACATGTAAAATTCTTATTAATATATGACTCCATCACAGCTGATAAAATTTAGATAAATGTCTGTTCCTCGGATTCATTATCTTCACATCTCTCACTAGTGTTTGAAATTTCTTTTACTTAAGTTGCACATCCAGAAATCTGACTTTCTGCACTATTTCCGATAGAAAAGTGTTACAACACAAGGGCTGCCCAAAAAGTATCCAGCCACATAATATGAAAAATAGAGGCATTTATGGCTGGACTTTTCCTGGACAGCCCTCGTATGTGAGATTATAGAGAGGTTCTAACTAAGGCACATTAGCAATTTTAAAATTACTTCATACTCCAAAAAAAATTGGGCACTGAAGACATGTTGTGCCCAAAATGTGGCCTGTATAATTATTCCCACCTGGTAGATGACCACTTACAGAGAAGACATAACTGACAGGTGAAAAAGAAAAAAATGGAAAGAAAACACTGACACGAAGAAATATGCCGATTTAAACAAAAAGTTCAACAGTCAAGAATAGGGAATCTTAGTTATATTTGTAGGGTTAGAAACGGCAACAGGCAAGATCTGGAATCGATCTGGATGTTGTTAACCAGTAAAAACACTTAAATCCAAAGGAATTATAATTAGAAAAAAATACATTTAGACAAAACAGAACCTTATACAAGGTAAATGTGACCAGCCTAACATCTATTTAATTCATGTATGGAAAAAGAAGAAAAAATATTTGTTGAAGTGATATTAAGCAGAACAGAATTAGACCTTAAAATCAGGAAGCTAATAAAGGAGACTTGTGAGAAGATAATGTTTTAGACATACAATAAAATTCTAGTCAATCTCTTTTATGACAACAGCTGTTAGTAACATTCCAATTTCTGCTTTATGTCAAAGTTTTATATTTCAATTTTAGTTTATTGTTACTGTGGAAAATTTGATCTGGGAAAAAGAAAAGAATGTAAAACCTATATTCTACAACAGTTTCAGACTGACTCAAATTTCAAGTAGTTCAAAGCTTTAAAAAATAATCTTTTTATAAATCTGTTTAGGAATCTAGTCAATTATTTTTCAACAAAATGAACATTAATTTCGTCTAGGAAATCAGAATAGCTCCTCAAAGGTAATAAATGGAATAAAGTTTAAGACATTTCTGATTTCCTAGAAGAAATTCTTATACCTTAAATTTGGAACTACATTATAGAAATTAAAACAACTAAAATCCTTAAAATGTACAAATTGCTATTCAAATAAGTCTTCAATACATACCTATGTGTATTTCATAAAGAAAATAGTGATCAATTCATGATAAAAGATCAGAAATGATTACAAATATATGCTAATGTACAGTTTCTTCCTCTTAAGAAATTACTAATAATGCGTAAGAAAGTAGTAACGTAAATTTACTTCTGTTCTCAAATGTCACACATCTATTGCACTTAATGGGGCTTGATGGAAACTTAATGTTAAATGCCATCATGCACTACTATTTATTTCCTTGACATTATATATTAAAGCAACAAAGCAGAAAAAAAAAAAAAAGATTCAGAAAGAAACGGGGTGGAGTAGGGGGAAGAGGAGGAGAAGCAAAGAGAGAGCATAGCCATCTAAGTACAGGGTAACTTTTATCCTTCCTTCTATTTTAAAATCTAGTCACAAGAAAGGAATTCCATAGTTTTCTGATGGCAATAAGAAGAAATACTTATTATTTCAAATAGAAAGATTAATAAGCCCAGGTGATGGTATTTCTGATATAGTTAAAACTAATTTCATACACAAAACCCAAAATACGCATTGAGAAAATTCTGACCAAACTTTTATCTTCCTTAATTTCTAGATTTTTCTATTTAATTTCACGTTTCCTCTCAAAAAGACTTTCCATCACACTGTAGTATTTAAGAGTACAAAAGTACTACTGACTCTTTTGCCATGTTCCTCACTTACATTTCAAAATACTCAACTGTTCTGAAATAATTTAGAGCATTTTAAAGTAAATTATTCATAATTTGGCTTCTACCTCTGTGCCAACTGCTGTATGAGCTAAGACAAGTCATAAAAATCCTGAAAGACTCCATTTCCTCACCAGAAAAATGAGAGCTGTATTACATAACAGCTAATTTGCTTCCTACCTTAAAACACTATAATCCTCTGAAACACTAAATATTGGTATTATTCACTTTAAAGGAAATACTTTTGCTTTTGGAATTTTGCAATATATCAGATTGACTTAAAATAACACAATCAGCATATAGTTCATGAATCCCTGAACCTCAGTTATTTTTAGGCTAAAATAAATAAGCATCAAGACATATGTCAAATATATAAAGTGGTTCCTATAGGAAAAGTATGACTTTTAAGTTTGGCTTTACTACAATAAACAACAACAAAAACAACAACAAAAGTAAGAGCCAAATCTTGAAAGCTGTAAGGCATAGAAGAAACTCTAAAAGAATGGAAAACAGGACAGTAATGATGCCATTATGAAGACCAAAGATACAGAATCAGGAGTTAGTAAATGTTTTTAAAATGTGCTCTTTGCAGCAAAAATTCTCAATCCAATCTCCATGTAAGAGACTATAGATAGATAGATAGATATAGATAGATATGACAAATTTATCTTAGCTTCCCTATTTTCTCTCTGTAAAACATTCTGGTGCTCACAGACATTGCTTAAAGATAAAAACAACACTCCCAAATGTGACCACATACCTGTCTATTCACACCAGTTGGGCTATATGCTTGCCAAGGTCAGCGTTCCTCCTCGTATGTGCTTACCTCATTTGTATTTGTTAATGTGATTATGTAACTGACCTATCTATTACAAAAACCAAAAAGGAAGAAAGTTTTTTTTCCATGGAAACTGAGTTGAATGTTTAGGAAGACAATACCCAGTAAGTGTGGTTTACACAACAAAAACAACTCAGGACTACAGCTAGGGAATTTCATACTCAAAGAAAATTCTTTGGTTAATGAGCAGATAGTTACATGTTCAAGGTTCATATAAAGTACTTGAGATATACCTGGATTGACATTTTGGAGATGATGTTAGAAAAAACCAATCTCATGCCACTGCCACGAGGACAGCTTTCCCTACAGCTTTTAGTCCACTCGGCTTGGATCTCAGAATGAATACAGGGGAGCAGACCTGGCCTTACTGAGCCACAGACCTGCAGTGTGACACAGATCTGGCCCAGTCAACTTGTTTGTTATATGCCACTAAGATTTTATGGTTGTTGTTTATACAACATCTGATTGGAACGACAATGTAACAGGAAAAAAACAATTAACAGGATATAAAGAGTTCCTCCTACAAATCAGCACAATAAATTCAAAATTAAAGAATGGGCAGAGGACATGCAATCAAATGACTAATAAACCAATAAAAAAGATGTTCTACCTCACTAGTGATCGGGGAAATACAAGGTACGGCAAACATGAGGCATTACCTTCAAGTTCATCTCACTGACAAAGGTTAAAAATTACTGACAGGAACTAGGATTGGGAGCCAGCAAACACTGAAGGGACAGCAGGTTGGTACCGCCTTGGAGAGGACGATTAAATATGTCTAGTATTATATAATTATTCCACAGAGACTCCCTTTGTAGGTAACTATCAAGTCGACAGAAACGCTCGAACATGCACACAAAGACATTTTTAAAAGAATGTTCACTGTTGTACAGATGGTAAAAAATCTGCAAACAGTATAAATGTCCATTAAGAGGGCTTAAAAAATTACTTACAGATTTTTTTTTGCAGCCCCTAAAAACAATGAGGTAGCTCTATGTGTACTGATACATGGACAGAACCCTAAAATATACTTGTATTATTAAACAGAAAAATGGTAGAAAAATATGTAATATGTGATTCTATTTTTCAAAATAAGTAGACATAGGTAAATAGGTGCATACGGAAACAATCCTCCACGGGTACGTGCCAAACTGCTAAGGGGGCTTCAAGTGAAAAGAGAAGCCGGAAGAGAGAGCTGGATAAGGGTGGGGGGAGACAACTTCCACTTTTCACTCTACATACTTTCACATTATTTTAAATTTTCAAAAGAACTTAGCAATGCATTATTTGTACAATTAACAATTCCTTTTTTAAAAAAAGAGGGACTTGGGAGTTCCCTGGTGGTGTAGTGGCTTAAGGCTTCGGCACTGGCACTGTCAGCGCTGTAGCCTGGGTTCAATTCCCAGCCAGGGAGCTACCCACATACGCGGCCCCCCACCCCCGCCCACAAATTAAAAAAGAAAAGAGGGATTTGCTTCTACTAGTCTTTTGGTTTCAGAGAATGATAAATGATGTCTCTTATCAATTCACCTAGTGAATAAAAGACTTATCATTTCTACCCTACATACATAACCTGCAGTTCAAATTGGGGTAATAAAGTAAATATATATATTGAAATGCTAAATTAAGTTGATGTTGAGAAGAAAGTAAGAAGGGGGAAAGGAGACCTAATCGTCTTGGAGCATCTAAATCAATTATACGCATATGGCTGTGCTCTGTTTCAACTGAGTCCAGGACTTGAGCGTAAGCCCATTCCCTCTTCTTATTTAAGATCTGTGGGGGAATGTCTTGACTCCACATGCTGGGAACTACTGAATAGGTTGTCGAGAGAGGTAGTGAAATTATATTCTCTGGATTTACTTTTTTAAAAGATTCTAAGGAAATTTTGTAACTTATTTCTTTTCTTTCCTTTTTTTTTTTTTTTTTTTTTTTTTTTTTTTTTTTTTTTTTTTTTTTTTTTTTTTTTTTTTTTTTTTTTTTTTTTTTTTTTTTTTTTTTTTTTTTTTTTTTTTTTTTTTTTTTTTTTTGTATGTGGGTAGTTCCCTGGCTGGGAAACGAACCCAGGCTGCAGCGTTGACAGCGCCAGCGCCGAAGCCTTAAGCCACTACACCACCAGGGAACTCCCTGTAACTTATTTCTTGAGGTGACTTAGAGCTTTGCTACTCAGTGTGTGTGATTCCAGGACCAGCAGCAAATGGCATCACCTGGGAGCTTACTGGAAATGCACAAACTCAGACCCCACCCCATAGCTACTGAAACATACCTGCACTTTAATTAAGAGTCCTAAGTGATCTGTATGCACGTTAAAGTTGGAGAGTTCCCTTATGACCCTTATGTCAGAAACTTCTAAGTTCATTTTACAGGTATCGCCCACTTTTTGAAAGCTCGTGTCCCTAGTTCATTTTTAAAGAAGACCTACATTAGTTCCACTTTTCACTACCCAGAAGAAACGCAAAGAGGATTCGAGCCTTTACAAAGAAAGGCAGAAAGTAAAAAAAGCCATTATGTTGGTTTTGCAGCCTGCCACGACAGAGGCAGCCCATGAGGCAGCGGCACACACCAGGGTGGGAAGAGTGACATCGCACACCCCAGTTCCTTCCTGAGACCCACATTCAGCATCAGGCCGCCGTCGCCCTGAAGTGCGTCTGTGAGCATCTGTGCTCTATCTCAATTTGTTTTGTTCACAACACTCGCATGATGTGTCCTCAGGCATCACAAAAGCCTAAGAGCTCATAAGGGTGTTGCGTTTAACATAAAACTGGACATAATTAAACATATTTGGTATGATTTGGTAGGTTATTTTTGGGGGTCTGGGAAAACTCAAACATTTTTCTATTTCAATTAATGTTAACTGCTTCTTCATTTGATAATATTTTGGCTTACAAAAGGCTTCCCAGGAATCTTCACTTTTGGATGATGGGGAAAGCCTGAATTCCTCTTGAACATTAAGAAGTACACACTTGGGAATCAATTTTAGATACCTCATTTCATAACAAACAAACCCTTTCTTTTCATCCTTATCAGAACTATTTTATCTCTGCTTTTGCAAAGAATAATTTAAAAGTTAACACTATTTATTAGGCCTATATTCTCTTAAGAAGATGAAAGCTGCTGCATTCCAGCTCATATTCATTGCAGTTCTTCCTAATCATTAACATATTAATAGAATATTATAAGGATGTGAGCTAACATCCCAAAGAGGTAGACAATAATTTCAGCAGGGTAATCAATACTTTAATAATTATAAAAATTCTTAGGACTCAAATAATTTCAACAAGTTTGGCTAGCTATAATAAATCTCCCCACATATTTTATACCAGAAGTTGCTAGCCACTGTCAAAGGTGAGGTGAGGAGAGTCTTATCTTTCATAAGAATCCCTAAAAGCATCTTAAAATGACATGTGGTAAGGAAGGGTTATCCGAAATAACACAATTGAGAATGATCCAATTCAAAAGTCATTTTTTAACATTCAAGCAAGCAAGATAGCAATTGTGCTTCCAATATTCGAGCTTTGATGTTTTCGTGATAGAAATACAATGCCATAAGCCCAACTGCTTTCCACCATCTGATTTTAAATTTCATTCTTATTCTCAACATACCCAAAGAGCTCGAAACCATAAGAATTACATGCTCCATTTCAGCGAACGAATCACTGAAGAAAGGGTTCCAGGGCAGTCTGGATTCAGAGGTCCTGGGCTGCCACAGCAACTTACTCTCCAAGTCCTGAGAAGCCAACGCTATGTTCTCCTCTTTTCCTTCTGCGTTTTAGGATGACAGGAAATGATAAACAGCCAGCACTCGCTCACTGTCAAGTCCCACCAGCACGAAGAGGCTTTCTGATTGACAAGAGCACATAAAAAAGAGAGAAACCCCACTTTTCCCTTCCTCTAGGGAAGACTCTGGCTGAAATTTTAGAACTTAAAAGCTTCAATTTCGACCAGCTAGCTCACCTTGCAGGTGAACCTTCCTGGTTCAGTGACTCAGTCACACACCAGAAATGGCATCTGGCCTGAAAATGGATGATGGTGGAAGAATATTGTTCTACAATTTCAGCACAGCTGTAAGTGATGCACTTCCTCCCTCAGTAAGCCCTGCCACTGAGCCTGTACAGCATGAAAAACAAGCTTCCATGTGTGGAGATTTCATTTGAAGTTCTAAGGATACAAAATGGAATAATTCCAAATAGTTCCAAATTTTTCTATCTGTGATTTTTTTGAAAAATGTCTACAACAGATCATGGAAGAAGAAAATATGTGATATGATATAAATATTGATATAATTTCCTTCTGTGCCCTTCTATTCATTCCAATAGTTTTCTATGATGAGGAACATGATTTTTTGAAGCATGTCCCCATAAAAAAACAGGAAATACAGCAGAGCTCTCCTCAAATTGTAATCAATATCAACACAACCAAATATAATTTGTGAAATACATGCTCAAAATATCATACCACATCTGCATATATTTCTGAAACTAGTCTTACAAAACTTTTTTTCAACTGTCCTTTGCAAATGTCACTATGCAGTCTGACATTTAAATTATAGGTATCCAAAATTTTTCAGTTTTATTAGGACAACGTTGTAATACCAATCTCATATTTATCTGTGACTTCTATTACTTTCTATCTCTATAGATTTGCCTATTTCTGGACATTTCATATAAATGGAATTATACAATATTTGATCTTTACAGCTCAGATTTCAATAATAAAGGCAACTACCATTTGTTGAGTGTTTACAATGGGGCAGTCATTTAATGCACACAGAAGCTCCATGGGGTAAGTACTATTATGATCCCTACCTTCAGATGAGAAACTCAAGGCGCAGAGAGGCTAAATAACCTACCTCAAATCATAAAACAAGTTAGATGGAGAGAGAATTTGATCCTACACAGTCTGGCTCTAAAGTTCATGCTCTTAACCAACTCTGCTACACAATGGTGTCCCTTGATTACCTCTAAGAGAGCTGAAGCGGTAGAAAATAAAAGAAACAAAGAGATGGGATTGAAGAAACAGCGAATTATAGGCATTCCTCATAACAGTAAAGCAAGCAATTAACTTAACTGCTTCAAATTTGAGCATCTGTATCAACAAAGTCTAGTCTAAGAATTTTCTGTGATTAGTAATAATGCTCCTTAAACAAGAAGCAGATTTCTTAGCACACATGAGGATTCCCAGAACTTGAAATAGAAGCTTGGAAACATTATTTTAATAACATTCACACTGTTTAGAATTATCACCAGTTTCTTATGGAAGAACTGAAGACAGGTATGAGAATCCTTTCTATGGCATCTAAGAATGTGTTGTGTGTGCAGGTAGGTATGGGTTTGAGTGTGAGTGTGTATAAATTAAATAGGAGCCTCTGTGTTTCAGGCTGTGTTGGGTTGCTTTGCTTCCTTGCTTTGCGATGCTTTGTACTAATCACAGCAAGGTCTTAGTGTTTACTAAGGCAGATGTGCTCAGAAAAGGCATTTCATCATACAGCCTGCATGACACTATCTTATTTCAGAAGCTGGGGAGAGAGCATATACAAAGGCTGTCCGGAAATTATTCAGCTATGTAATATGAAAAATAGAGGCATTTCTGGCTGGACTTTTTCTGGACAGCCCTCATATGTGTGGAAGGTGAGAGGAAAGAAATGAGGGAGGAAGGAAGAAAAGGAGCAAGAAATGAAGGGAAAAAGCAAGAGAGAGGGAGTAAGGGAGGGCAGGTGGACAGAAGAGATAGATGGACAAAAGACAGCAGATGTCCTATAAGAATATAAACAAAGGTGGTGGCAATTCATCTCTAAAAGAAGAGATTATGAATGTCGATGATGACGATGATTTTGTTTATCAGTATTTTTCTACAACGAGCAAAAAGAATTTTTTGTTAAAAAAAGCACTTTAATATAATCTTAAGGCCATTGAGGCCATTTATCCTCTAAGGTGCCCCATAAAACTCTGGCTTTCTAAATTACAAGATATTATGTCTCATTATAAAGTTAAGTTTTATCATTCCCTTATTTATATTCATCATCGATTTCCAAATTCATCATCGATTTCCAAATTAAAAAACTTCTCTAGGCATTATATGATAACTCAACTAAATTAAGCTAAACAGTGATTTTCTTTTTGTATTTCTTTTATTGTTAAATTTATTGGGGTGACATTAGTTAGTAAAAATTGTGTAGGTTCCAGTTGTACAATTCAATGTATCATCTACGAGTGTGTTAAAGGTTCATCACCCAGAGTCAGGTCTCTTTTCAGCACCATGTATTTGAGACTCTGTCCCTTCTCTCCCACCCCCATCCCCCCATATCCTCAGATAACCACTAACCAATTAACTATTGATTGTGTCCATGAGTTTTTGTTTCTTTGTTGCTTTCAGTTTTGTGCTCCATATATGAGTGAAATCATAATGGTTCTTGTTTTTTCAATCTGGCATAGTTCACTTTACATGATGGTCTCAAGGTCCATCCATGTTGTCATAAATGGCAGTATTTCATCTTTTCTTATAGCTGAGTAATATTCCATTGTGTCTATGTACCACAGCTTTTTTAGCTACTTATCTATCAAAGGATGCTTAGGCTATTTCCATGACTTGGCCCTGGAATAACAGGACTGCAATGAATATTGGGGTATATATACCTTTGTGGACTAAGGTTTTCAAATTTGGGGGGTAGATACCCAGAAGTGGAATTGCCACTTCTTAGATTTCTGAGGAACCTCCACACTGCCTTCCACAGTGGTTGTACCAGTTTGCACTCCCACCAGCAGTGTGCACGAGTTCCTTTTCTCCGCATCCTCTCCAGCACTTGTTATTCCTTCTCTTGTTGGTAACAGCCATTCTAACAGGTGTGAGGTGGTATCTCATTGTGGTTTTGGTTTGCATTTCCCTAATAGCTAGTAAAACTGAGAATTTTTTTCATATATCTGATGACCATTTGTATGTCTTCCTGGAGAAGTGTCTGTTCAGGTCCTCTGTCCATTTTTTAATTGGATTATTTGCTTTTCTTGTTGTTAAGTTATATAGGTTCTTTATCTATTTTAGACATTATCCCCTTATCAGATGCATTGTTTGCAGATATTTTCTCCCATATGGTTGTCTGTGTCTTTGCTTTCTTGATGGTTTCTTTTACTGTGCAGAAGCTTTTTATTTTAATATAGTCCTATTCATTTATTTTTGCTTTTACTTCCCTGGCCTTTGAGGTTAGGTTCATAAAGTCCTCTCTAAACCCAAGGTCCATAAGTTTAGTAACAATGTTTTCTTCTATAAAGTTTATTGTTTTGGGTCTTATGTGGAGGTCTTTAATCCATTTTGAGTTAACTTTGGTATATGGTGACAGCTCGCAGTTCAGATTCATTCTTTTGAGTGTGGTTTTCCAGTTTACCCAGCACTATTTACTGAAGAGGCTTTCTTTACCCCATTATATATTGTTTGCTCCTTTGTCAAAAATTATATGTCCATATATTTGTGGGTTTAGTTCTAGGTTTTTTATTCTGTTCCATTGTTCTATGTGTCTGGTTTTCTGCCAATACCAAGTTGTTTTGAATATTGATGCTTTGTAGTATAGATTGAAATCGAGGAGTGTGATGCCTTCAGCCTTAGTCTTTTTATGTAGTATTGCTTTGGGGACTCGGAGTCCTTTATGGCTCCATATGAATCTGATGAAAGATTGTCTGTGGGATTTTGATGGGAATTGCTTTAAAACTGTATATTGCTTTGAGTAATATGGCCATTTTTAACTATGTTGAGTCGTCCACTACATGAACACAAAATATCTTTCCACTTTTTGTGTCCTCTTCAATTTCTTTTAATAGTGTCATATAGTTTTCAATATAAGTCCCTCACATTCTTTATTAAATTTATTCCTAGGTATTTTATTTTTTTGTTGCAATCACAAAAGGTATTGATTCTCTCATTTCTTTTTCTGAAGTTTCCTTGTTAGTATGTAGAAATGCAATTGACTTTTGTACATTGATTTTATATCTTGCAACTTTACTGTATTTGTTTATTACTTCTAATAGTTTTTTGGTGGAATCTTTATAACTTTCTATATAAAGGATCATGTCATCTGCAAAATGTGACAGTTTAACTTCTTCTCTCCCAATCTGGATGCTTTTTATTCCTTTCTCTTGCCTAATTGCTCTGGCTAGAACGTCAGTACTATATTGAAAAACAGTGGCAAAAAGGGACATCTCTGTCTTGTTCCTGATTTTAGGAAAAAGGCTTCAGTTTTCCCCATTAAATATGATATTATCTGAGGGTTTGTCATATATGGGCTTTATTATTAATATGTTCAGGTATTTTCCTTCTATACCCATTTTATTAAGTGTCTGAACCATGAATGGATGTTGGATTTTGTCAAATGCTTTTTCTGCATCAATTAATATAATCACATCATTTTTATATTTTAGTTTGTGTTTGTGGTGTTTCACATTGATTTATTTGCATATGTTGAACTATCCTTGTGTTCATGGGATGAATCCCACTAGATCATGGTATATAATCTTTTCAATGCATTGCTGTATTCTATTTGCTAGTATTTTGTTTAGGAGTGTTTTATTTGTGTTCATCAGAGATACTGGTCTATAGTTTTCTTTTTCTGTATTGTCCTTACCAGTTTTTGATATTAGGGTCATGTTGGCCTCATGGAATGAGTTGGGAAATGTTGCCTCTTCTTCATTTTTGGAAGAGTTTGAGGAGAACAAGCATTAGTTCCTCTTTGAATGCTTGATAAAACTCATTGGTGACACCATTTGGTCCTGGGCTTTTTCCTTTGGTAAGGTTTTGGATTACTATTTCAATTTCCTTACTGTTGATTGGTCTACTTAAATTGTCCAGTTCTTGGTTCAGTACAGGTAGACTATGTTTCTGGAAACTTCTCAATTTCTTCAAGGTTGTTACATTGGCATCAGTGGTAATTTCTCCCCTTTCATTTCTAATTTTGGTTATTTGTGGGTTTGTGGGTTGTCTTTTTTTTTCTCTTTGCCTCTTGGTGAACCTAGCCAGGGGATTGTCAATCTTACTAATTTTTTTCAAATAACCAGCTCTTCGTTGCATTAATTTTCTCTATTGTTTTTCTATTTCATTTAGTTCTGCTCTAATTTTTATTATTTCCTTCTTTCTTTTGACTTTGGGCTTTTGTTGTTCTTTTTTCTAGTTCTTTAAGATGGAATGTTAGGATGTTTACTTGTGTTATTTTCTGATTTTTGAAAGAGGCCTGTAATGATACAAATTTCCCTTTTACTACTGCTTTCGCTGTGTCCCAATAATTTTCATATGTTATATTTTCATGGTCATTAGTTTCTATGTATTTTTTAATCTCTTCCTTTATTTTTTCTTTGATCCAGTCATTTTTAAATAACATGTTGTTTAATCTCCATGTATATGTGGTTTTTTTCTGCCTTTTTTATTTTTTTGTATTGGTATCCAATTTCAAGGCTTTGTGGTCTGAGAATATGCTTTGTATGATTCCAATTTTCTTGAATTTGCTGAGGCTAGTTTTGTGTCCCAGCATATGGTCTATCCTTGAGAATGTTCCACGTGTACTAGAATACAGGGTACAGCCTTGTGATGTAGGATGGAGTGTCTTGTAAATGTCAATTATGTCCAATTGTTGTATCACTTAGAGTTGATATTTCCTTATTTATTTTCTGTTTGGATGATCTGTCCATGATTCTCAAGGGGGTGTTTAGGTCCCCTGCTATATAATAGTCTTTTTGTCAGTTTCACTTTTTAGATCTTTAAGTAGTTGCTTTATAAATTTTGGTGCTTCCTGGCTGGGGCCATACATATTGATTCATGTCATGTCTTCTTGTTGTTGTACTGTCCCTTTTATCATTATAAAATGTCCATTTTTATCTCTTATTATCTTTTTTTATCCTGACATGTGTTTCATCAGATATAAGTATGGCTTCTCTTGCTTTTCTCTGGATGCCATTTGCTTGGAGTATTATTTTCCACCCTTTCACTCTGAGTCTGTGTTTGTCTGAGGTGTGTCCCTTGAAGACAGCATATGGATGGGTTTTGTTTTTTAATCCAATCAGCGACTCTGTGCCTTTTTATTGGTGAGTTCAGTGCATTTACATTTAGGGTGATGACTGATATATGAGGATTTCCTATGGCCATTTTGTCCTCTGGTTTTTGGTTGTTGGGTGTCTCGGTTTCCTCTTTGCTTTTTTCTCACTATTTGTTTTTTTATTGATGGTGTTCTATGATTTTTCCTTCTGTTTAGTCTTTTATTTTTGGTTGTGTCTTGACTCTGGGTATTTTCTATTTTCTTTTCTTTTCTTTTCTTTTTTTTTTTTTTTTTTTTTTTTTTTTTTTTTTTTTTTTTTTTTTTTTTTTTTTTTTTTTTTTTTTTTTTTTTTTTTTTTTTTTTGAGTTGTTACCATGAGGTTTATGAAAAGGAAAGTTTCATGTATATAATGGTTCCTTTTCTTAAGCATATTTTTAATTTCTATTCTCCTTGGGAATTTCAACCTTTACTTATTTCCTTTTTATGTTTTTTTGTCCCAACTTTTTGTCATTTATTTTGGCTTTTTGTTTCAGGTCTAGTAGCCTCCTTCAGTATTTCCTGGAGTGCCAGCCTAAAAAGTGATTCTTGAAAGTATCACCTTTTCATAACCAAACAGCTTCTAACTTCCATAGTTATCATTTATAAATTATACTCAATTCAAAATAATTTAAATGTCACATTTTCAAAAACATTATATTTCGAAACCTGAATGTGATGGAATAAGTTAGTTATGGCTGAATTGCATGGGTACGTAAGTCTGTATAGTTGAATCCCTGGTTTTGGCTAATACAATTAGGTAGTCTTCTAATAATATTCAGTCATAAAGGGATTCTTGCATTAAGAATGAACAATAAATTTAATTCAAAGAAGTTTATAATTTCAGGCTAGATTTAAAAGACCACTATTAAAAGACTGTCCTTTAAGAGAAAGGAAGCTTATCTGAAGACAACAGTTGGCCTATACACTGGGGCAGCAAGTAGATCTTCAGGTCAATTTTTGTAACAGATACCTGAAATATTAATGAATTTCATTAGAAAGTTGAAAAGTCCTTCTCAGTTGTCACAGTCAGTTCAAGCTACTATAAAATACCAGAGACGAGGTGCCTTATAAACACTGAAACTTTATTTCTCACAGTTGTATAGGCTGAGACGTCCCAGATAAAGGCGCCAGCAGATTCCATGTCTGGTGAGGGTCCACTTCATCACTGATGGCCATCTTCTCACTGCGACCTCATACGATGGAAGGGGCAATGGAGCTTTTTCAGGCCTCTTTTATATGGACACTAATCTCATTCATGAGGGCTTTGCCCTCATGATCTAATCATCTCCCAAAGGCCCCACCATCTAATACTATCACCTTGGAAGCTAGGATTTCAATAATGGATGGGGGGGAGGGGGGCAGTCACAAACAATCAAACCATGATGTGAGTTTTATAAATTACCAAGCAGATGATACTCCAACAAATTTTGAGTAAATATTTCCCTATAACTACACTTAATAACAAAAGTGAATATAGATACTTGAATACAAATGGCCATTCTAGCCAAGTATAACTAAGGCCTCCAATTACCTCATTGCTTCTAGCAACTGTTTCCTCTTTCTTATTCCTCCTCTATACCACCACTCCCTCCCTCCCCTGTAAGGCAGGAGGCAAAACAGTCAACTCCATGGAAGGAGGGCAAGGGCATGACCACTGTTTGGCTATGAAAATATGACCAAAAAAAAAACCACTTTTTAAGAATTATCTGCGGGTTCCCTGGTGGCGTAGTGGCTAGGCTTTGGTGCTCTCAGCACCACGACCTGGGTTCGACTCCCAGCCAGGGAACCTCAAGAAAAAAAGAAGAATTACCTGTGGCTTTATTTAGTTATAGAATACGATATTATGCCTATAGAGATCTGGAACATGGGAAGAAAAAAGATAACTGGTTCCATTCTTTATTCACTTTAACCATTTTAGATTTTTTAACCAGTTTTCGGTAGGTGGACCAGCAGCTAGTTGAGAACAGTCTGACAATAGAGAGACAGGTGGTCAAATCCTGCTGCTTTGGGAATTTGGGGCAAATACATTTCTTCCGTCTGCACTCTGCTTTCCTCCCGACCCACCTAACACTTCTAAGCCCCCATTATCCCATCTACCTTATAACTTCAAGATCACTTCTTCTCTTGTACCATGTACTGTGCTGCCCCAAGACCCCTCTAGGCAGAAGAACATCAGAGTGACGAACAGAGAAGCAGGAGGGGGAAAAAGGAAGAGTGAAAGGATAGCCCCTGTTTAAACCATAAACCCAACCCCTTGGCTCTTTAGTTTGCAGCATTACCATGTTTTGTTCTATTCAGTTTTTAACCATTCTTTCCCTATGTTTTATTTTGTTTTAAATAATTTTCTCCAATCTCTTCTGTCCCCTCACTTCCCATTCTCTATGCTGTAAAGCCAGGGGTATCCAAACTTTTGGCTTCCCTGGGCCACCCTGGAGGAAGAATTGTCTTGGGCCACACATAAAATACACTATCGCCAATGACAGCTGATGAGTCAAAAAAGGTCCGTGCATAATTTTTGTGATGTTTTAAGAAAATTTATGAATTTGGGTTGGGGTACATTCAAAGGCATCCTGTACTGCAGGATGGATAAGCTTGCGAGTCTAAACTCTTGCTTCAAATGTGGGGCTCTGCTGAGTAGCTCGAAAATTGGATAATTCTCAGTCTGTCTGCTTTAGCTCTAATATATTCAACAACATATTATCCCAAAGATACATGATCATAAATATTATTTGTTTCTGTAGTACCATTGGCACTATACTTCCAAGCATATTTTATGGATTCATTTATAGGTTAAATACCTTTTAAGGATTAGCTCAGAAACATAAATACAATTTTAAAAAGTTATTTTCTTGTAGGAGTATCTGTTCTAAGTTCTCACAGCCATCGGGATAATTTTATGGGTGACAAATTTAAGATGAAAGAAGCAAAGTAACTTGTTGAAGACCACAGAATTAGTAAGTATTAGAGCCAAAACCTAAAGTGAGGCCTGTTCTGTGAGGCATTAAAGATTGTACAATTTTTATTATACCTTCAAACCTTCTAAAACATATGTTTTTCATTAAGTCAATGAAAATTCTGAAAAGCTAAAATTTTATTTCTGATCATTAAATGTCTTAAACTTAATATCATTCATTCACACATTTACTGGGTTCTCATTTACCCAAAACTCCCTCTAGTAATAATCACCAATGCTAATAAACTATTACTGACATCATCAGGAAAATAATAAATTTCAATTATTTCAAGAATTTGCCGCTGTTGTTAGAAATGTATCATGATTTATTATTTCTCTTACCTATTTTGATTTGATTTGCTAAAACTTCTGAAAAGGTAATGTATTTTTATATGCAAGGGGAATTTTCTTGTTGCTCAAAACTGAAATGCTTTATTGAAAAATGCTTTGTCAAAGTCTGTGAATTTTCATTTTCAAAACAAATATGTTCATTTCTTATAACTACTATAGAGTAAACTGAATTTATAGAAAGAATTATTCTCTCAATAATATAATTATTCTCTCTATAAATACAATTTGTAGAACTTGGAACAAATTACTTCTCTTTCACAATCTAACTGTTGTAACTATTAAATTCTAGCTCAGTGGTTCCCAACCTTTTTCCATTTGTGTACCCCTTTTAAATGCATTTCTATAAATTGTACCCCTTGTTTTTAAAACAGCTATTTTTAAATACTGACATTTTTGTTCAGTGCCTATCTTAATGTAAAATAGTAGAAATGAGCTAATAAGTTAGGATAGAAAAATTACTACACTAAAAGTATATTTCCTTCTGTGTAGTATCTGAGGTGTGCACCTTTTTACTATCTCCTGGGGTGGGTGTACTCGTAGCTGCAGATACATGTAGAGAAGTACTTAGCGACGGGTTATAATCCACATCAAGTTTTGGTTATTTAACAATTCTTATTTTCAAGCACAGTTCCATAACTGACATGCTTAAAAATCACTGACAATAGTAACTGAAATTGTGTTAAATATTAAATTAAAAAACTACTTGAAAAGAATCATTATTAAAGACAATGCACTTACTTTTACTCAGTCAATAACTAAACTAACCAAACAGACTGGATATGGATGTGTTTATGCATTTGGGGAAGTTCTAGAAACGTAGCAAATGGATTGTTCTGAAACTGCCTAGGATGATTGGTAGAAGAGCGGTTTGGGGGAAGGGTTCATAGCCACGCCCTCACCAATCATCATTCACTAGTGTGATCTCATTGTGAAGTGTCTCCATTAATGGTGATTCAAACTTAACGTTTATTGTTCCAAAACTAATGTTGTGTATTTTTTTACTTTATTGGTTTTTTTCACCATTACTGATTATTTTCTGCATATCCCTGAACGTGCCCCTGGGGGTATGTATGACACCACTTGGGAACCAATGTTCCAGCTAAATTGTAGCTTACAGGATTAAATAAAAAATAAATAAGACTTTCTAGTGCCAGCTTGATTTAGCTTAACAATGTAATGGGTCAAAAGTATACACCAGGCTATTAATATAAATAAAGAAAACATGATTATATTCACCCTTTAACTGCAGACCACCATCTTAATTCAATAAGAGGCTCCTATATCTAGAACTTCAGAACTTTGGGACTAGAATAAACTTACTGGAAATGAATGATAATAATATGTTAATGGTATAAACTTTTCACTGAGTTAATAACATATATGGATGTCATCCTCTTCTTGAACTTTAAGGTCAGTAAAAATAAACAAAATACGTTTACATTTCAAAAACCACCTAAAAATGCCATTTATATTTATGAAAATAAAATGACAGCAAATTTCTATAAGTCTACTGGCCACTTCTGATATGATTCCCATTAAGTCCTTACAGTAGGAGTTGCACTCTAAGTTCATCCTATTTCTCAATACAATATTATCCTTTGCCTTCTACTAAAAATAATAAACATTTATATTCATTAGAAGATGTTTGGCCAATTTCTTTATCTAGGCACACGTATCTCAAAGCAAAAAAAAAAAAAAGAGAGACCTGCCCCAACTTTTATCCATACAATGGGGTACATTCACCAAACAGGCAGACTAATTGTCTCCCCCAAAAAAGAAAGTCAGATTACAGTCATATGACAATAATAATAAGCTTTGCATTCCCAAAGAAAGTGATTTACAACATTCGTAAACCTATGTTTCTCACCTTTTCCATTTGCTTTGAGAAAAGCAATAGTCCTAATCTCTACACTGTTTCTTTTCATAGGGAAAGTCTGCATTCTTTGGTAAACTCACTGGCTCAGCGGCCAATTTCGGAACCTCCTTCATTCACCTGTATGTGTCTTCTGAGGAGATATGGTTTCACAAGCCCATGTCTATTTCTACAACAAGTTTATTTACCTTTTGAGAATGACAATTAATTTAGGGAGTCAAAAACATTAGATCTTTCCATTTCCTACCCCTTCTACAGATCAGTCCTCTTTCATTTAAACCATGTGTCCAAAACCTTCAAAACCAGCTTCAATTTCCTCCTAATCTTTATCATGATCTCTCCCAGACAAGTATGTGTAACGACCTGCCCGTAAATATTGTCATTTTGAACAACATTTTAGACTATCTCTCTTCTCTTTCTCACTTCCAAATGTGTCACTCTCTCTTGCTTGTACAGCCTTTTTTAAATCTACTTAAATTTTCTTATAGTCTAATCAAATGAAACAAATAAAATACAAAAGAAAAACCCTTTATCCTATATCAATGTGACCTCTCTTCCTCCTGTCAAACTTCTTGTTTACTACTCATTCTATTTCCTTATCTCACATTTATATTTTTACATTTTTTCCTAACTTTATCGATAAATATAATATATATATATATTTAAAATGTAAATGTTATATTTATTTCTTAATCTAATATCCCAACTCGACTACAGAAATTTCTCTGGCAGGTTATCATGACCACCAGACTGCTAGAGCAAATGAACACTTTTTAACAATTACCTTACTGGATAGATCTATAGCATTACCATTACAGATAATTTCTTCTTCCTGAAATTTCTTTTTTATTAACAGTTTTCCCTTGTTTAAAAACAATAATCACTACTTTTAACTCTCTACTCTTTCTAAAGTTAACAATCACTGCCAGGTGCTCACGTGTATTAGGCTCGGTATTTTCTCACACTGCTGGTTGCTGCCCATTAGTGGATCAAGACAGCTTTTTAAAATAAATAAAATAAATTAGAATAGAAAATATTCAAATGTGTGTGTATTCATAATACAAAAAGTAGTTCGTTTTTTTGTCACATCCAAAAAAGTTTGAAAGACACTGTTTCATTTAACCCCCAAAACTCACTTATTAGGTCCATGTAATATTTAATACTTTTTAATAATGAAGAAACTGATGTATAAAGAAGTTATATAACTTGTCTAAAGTCAAGCAGCGAATGTGACAGTCAAGAAAAGCCTCTATTTTATCTTCTGAACTCCAAATACCCAACTGATATCTATGTATCTCTATGTGAATGTTTAAAAGCACCTCTATCTCATATTCGCAAAAGCTGTTACTCAATTTCCACACATTTTATAGTTTTCTCAGCTTCCAATGTTTTACTGTACCAAATTCAAGCAGCAATCTTCATGTTAGAAAAACCCGCTCTACCCTACCATTACCATAACTCTCAGTCATGTCCTCATCATCTCTCTCCTGGTACCCTCCCACTACCTGTCATTATACCTTTGCAAACCCCCAATTCAATCTCTATATTGCTGGAAGTAATCTCTTCAAAATAAAAACCTAATTATTTAGGGTAAACAATCCTAACCCTTTAGTAAAATTTTTAAATTCCAAATGCCATATATAATTTTCTAAACTGAATTTTTGTGTATGTCTAGTCAATACTTCAAAAAATAGAACCTAATTAATATTTAAAAGACTTTCATTATAATCACAAAATGGTTTAAGACCCAGATCAAAAGTTCTTTACTTGCTGTTAAAGTTATTTTAAAGATACTAAGTTAAGTCCATGTGAAAAGACTCCAGGACAATCACAAATGTGTTTCACTTAAGAATTGCAGGTTGATCAGCCAATAAATTGTGTCATTTTTCTCACAAACACTACATCTTTATCTTGAGACTAATGAAATGCTTTGTTATTTGTGCCCTCAAAGAGAGTTGATTAGGATTCATCCAATGGCAGGCATTAATACTATTTCTAAATCTGTTTAAAACACAATAAACTTTAACTCACACTGGTTTCTAACTAAAAATGCAATGCTTTGCAATGTTTATATGAAATTGAGATGTCTATTGTGAATTAATCATATTTAGTCTGTAGATTGTATGTGAGGACAACAAGTCTGAGCCTTTCAATCTACATGTTTAAACAAACTTGGATTTGCAAAGGCAGGTGGAAAGAATTTCTTGTTAGGTACTCACTAGGATGGGATCAAAGTTGTCATAATATGCTTTATGATACTATTTTTAATTAAATTATTTAAAGAAAAATGAAGGTGAATTGTTTTATTTTTTTAAAATATTAGTGTTCTCCATACACAGATACCTAATGATGTAAATAAAACTAATAAAATAATGTTTAAAGGTGCTGTATGTTTTATTATTTTTATGAACAAAATTAAATGTAATAGTTGTGGCATAGTGATTGTGTTGTTGATCCTTTCCTTTACTTCTCAATTAAAACAAAAAAGAGCTGCTGGTTCAAAAGAAACTAATTTCTTTTCCCCTCATGACCGTTGGGAAGATCCTAGTCAAGCCTGAATCAATAACTATGACGAATTCTTTGGCTTGAAAAAATGTATGTTGTTTTACCCATAAATACACATTTGGAAGTAAAGAAATGTCTTTAAAGGGATGCATGAGACAAAATGTTGTGTCAAATTTTCAACCATGACTTCTGCTTGCCCTGAATGGATAGTGACAGACAATGCTCTAAGGTGAAGCTATGATAATACCATACAAAATAATATCATAATGAAATGAATAAACACAGGAGGCAAAACCATTATCAAGAATGCTCAGTGGGGTGGTACAGAGAATCTTCTTTCAAAACATTTTCAAAATACTGCACCTCCAATTCCTAATAAAATCCGTAGTATGTGTTGGTATTAAGAGATAGCTGGGTGGCCAGACAGCCAGTTGGACATGAACTAGAACAAAACTAGACCTCTTTCTTCATATATTAGTTTTCCTCAGCCAAGTTTCTGAAGTATTCCCAGGATTCCATTTGAATGTTAGCCTTATTTTTAGTGTACAGATTGAAAATCAAGATCACCGTGTATGAGATAATGTATGTGGAAGAAAAAAAATACCTGTAACAATAAACTATTAAAAGCTATGTGTAAAGGTATTATATTTTTCTCTACTTACTTCAATACCAGTAATTTCAATACTAAGAATACGGTGTTGCTTCATAAGTAAATTCATACTATAACCATCGTCACATTATATGAGTATTTCACTTAGAAAATGCTTATGGCACTTCTTCCTCAAGGTTTTCTTTAAAAAAAAATCAGCACATTTTCTCTCTACTGAAATGGGGTCTCATTTCCCCTCTGCCCATTTATGGGTTAGGATAGAGACACAAGTTGACTCATTTCTAATATAAAATGTTCCCCTTGTCCTCTTCCCAAAGGAGGTTACCCAAGTCCTGAAGACAGTATCATTTGATATTTACTTACCCAATTTTATACTATTAGAACTAGCATAATTGTTAATAAATGGAACAAATGAGTCCTCAAATACCTACTTACAATAAAATCGAATCTTAATAAAATATTCTATAGTAATTGGACTTGCTAACTGCTATGTACAATATTGTTTGTTCATTCAAAACACATGCTAGAGTTCCAACAAACATATAACGTTGTTTGGTTGTAGTACTTATAAATAGCTTACGTTACCATTTTCCAAACCTCTTTTGTTGAGTTATTCAAACTCCTGCCAAGAACACTAGGAATTGGGTGATAGTGCTTCTTTTAGGAGAAAAACAACCCCTTTCCTCAGAAAATTGAAAATGTTTATCTTGGCACTAAAACCTTGTATTGAGCCTTCTGGAGAGCATTTTAAATTGTTGTTTTTAACTTAACCTAGACTTCATGACTGAAACAGGAAAAGGTTCTGTAGCTCTGCACCAAAATACATATTTATAGGTTGATTTTTCTTTCTACACCAAAAATACTAGGTTATGGCAGAACCATGCTAAAATTTGAGCATTATCACTACATTCAACACAATTTGGTTTGTTTTAAATGTCAAAAACTTCTGGTGACAAAGAAATGCTAAATGTTGATTCAATATGCTGTCTTTAAGTGCCATATTGGGAAAAAGTGTTTCATTTAAACACTTGTTCTATTAGGAATTCACAAAAAGAAAATTTACTTAATATTGTACTTTCCTCCTATGCATATCAACAAAACACATGTTTATAAGGTTTTATATTTTTTACACTTTCCCCACTAGGTATGCTTTATCATTTAAGACTAGACAGAACAAAAGAAAAACCACATGAACTTTTTGCAATATTGTTCTATTTATGTGTTTGAATACAATTATGAAGATTTGGAAATTGATAAAATGAAATAGTTACTATTCTTAAATCCTCAGCCTCACCCCCCTAAATTATTAAAATAAAAGAAACCACAGAGACTGTATGGTGTGTGTGGAGCTATTTTAAAATGGTAAGTAAAACAATTTCACAAAGAGCACCAGATAGACGCAAAGATTTCTCAGTCGCTAATAACTGACATAAAATACTACCCATTCCGTTACCAAGCCTTTGCCAATCTAGTCCTCCTTACCCTAAAACAATGCATTTTTTTCTTCTAACAGCCTGGCTGTCCCTTTACAAGAATAGTAACAGCAACTTACCATTTTATTATTTGCATGAAACATTTTTGATGAAGTCAAACTAAGCTAAAACTATATCACTGTGCTTACCAAATATTTGTTAGGACATTCTGGCAGAAAATTAGTTACTCAAAAATTCTTGTATAGTTGAATTATCTCACATGGGTTAAAAAAATAAAGGTATCTACCAGCTATATCCTATTAAAATCCATAATTGCCTTTGTCAATAAAGTACAAATTTTAATTTTAAAGCCTGGTCCTTCCTTCTGTGATTGAATTCTGCCTAAATCCAGAAATATCTAGAAAGAGCCAATTCAAAGGATTGCAATAAGCGTAAATAACTGGGAATTACTGCTGTCACTGAAAATGAAGACTATAAAGAAGTGGACTCTTCCTAAACAAAAACTATACAAGGTCTGACAACTAATTTCGCAAACTAATCCTAAAAAAAGTGCTACATACCTCACTGCTGAATATCATTATGGTCACCTTCAAAGTACTCCCCTTGGCTTAGTCCACCCTTCAAAGCAATTTTGGAACTTTTTCTGGAATGGCCATCAGAGCTGTCCTTATGTGACTCTTGATGTCCTGAATGTCATCAAAATACCTTCCTTTCAATATTTCCTTTATCTTCAGGTAAAGAAAAAGTCACTGGGGAGGGTATTCCAATACAGTTATTTGTGTACTGTCTAAAAACTCCCTCACAGACAGTGTCATGTGACCTGGTGCATTGTCATGATGCAAGAGCCACGAGTTGTTGATAAAAAGTTAAGTTCACTTTTGTCTAACTTTTTCACGCAGTCTTCTCAGCACTTCCAAATAGTAAACTTGGTTGACTGTCCAGTTGGTACAAATTCATAATGAACACTCCCTCTGATACCAAATAAGATTAGCAACATCATTTTGACTCTTCATTTGGACTGATGGAACTTTTCTGTTCATGGAGAATTTGCTGACTTCCATTGTGTACTTTGTTGCTTTAGTTCACAGTCCTATTGATACACGAATGTTTCATCACCAGTTATAACATGGCCTAAAACATTGTCTTGCCTCTCCAAAAGGTCTTGGCAAACTTTAACTCTCCTTTGCATTGGTGAGCTCCTTTGGGACCATTTTTGCACACACCTTTCTCATGACAAGATTTTCAGTGAAGATTTTCCTGTTTCTCTAGTGATATTTGCTTAGTCTGCTATGCTTCTCACAGTCAGCTGATGATTTTGACACACAATTCGACAGATTTTTTTCAGAGTTTTTGTCAGTTCTGCTTGTTATTAGCCACCCTGACCTTTCTTCATCACTGACGCTTTCTCTCCCCTCAGGAAAAGATTTAATCCATTTGTACACTGCCATTTTCTTCATAGCATTATCCCCATAAACTTAGACTAACATGTCTCTGATTTCACTTTCACTCTTGCCAAGTTTAAGAAGAAATTTAATGTTTATTTGTTGGTTTGTCAAATTCAAGCTCCAACATTCTTGCAACGGCACACAAAAACATGCAACGACAATAACGAACCCCACTCAGCAAGACACTGCCACTCAGCAAGAACACAGCTGTGAGACACAGATATACGAAGGTTATGACACCTTACTGAGTTGTTTATACAGTGCTGCCAATGTAAGCACACAGTTGCAAGTTGGTGAATTTAATTGTCAGACCTCGTATTCCATACTACTATGGATATATAACAATGACAGACACCTTTTTTATTGGCACCAAAATCTTGTGCCATCCTAACACTTCCTCACACTCAGTCTCAATGTCAATGAAAAATACAACTCTGACTTCATGGACTAATTTAATATTTTACAGACTATGTTTAATGTGCTAAGTTACCTTTACAGAAAACTTAGATTTAACCCTATCACCACCTTTTTTTATTTAAACTTTAAATGTTTTATAAGGAGAGTGAAGAATATCTAAAATCAGGTCCATGAAAAACAATTATTAGGATTTGAGGGCTTAAATTTACATAAAATTCAGTTTTCCAAATAAACCTATAAGTAGAATTTTTTTTTTTATTTACTAGGGAGCAGTGATTTACCTCTAACCACTCTAGAAAAAAACAAAACTCATGCCACTTGTGAGGAATAATTATTTGGGGAACACTTTAGTTACGTGCTTGATTAAAAAATTACAAAGGAACACTATTTTTTCTATTAAATAGGTATAATAGAACATACCTGAAAAAGAACATGTACATGGCAGCTGTGATGCAGAACAAAAGCACCTATAACAAGGAGAAAATACATTACTTAAAAAAGAAAACTGATGCCATCATTGGTATGTCTCATAAAAGCAAAACGCCTATTAAACCTTGTACCTGAAAAAAATGCCAAGATGTGCATAGTAGTCACACATCTATTACACTCTTTATCTTTCAAATAAACCCTATTAAGGCAATAATGAGTCTGTACACACACACATATATAAATAAAAGTATATATATTATACAATATGTGTATATATATTATAATATGTATATATGTATATAGACTGGGAAGAAGGATAACAGAGTTCAAAAAACAAGAGTCAATTTTTAAATTTATCTCTAAGAATGCCATGAAAAGAATGAAATCTTGTCATTTGCAACAACATGGATGGACCTAGAAAGTATTATGCTAAGTGAAGTAAATTCATCTAGAGAAAGACAAATTTCATGTAACTTCACTTATTTGTGGAATAAATGAATGAATGAATGAATGAATAAAAGAACAAACAAAACAGAAACTCATAGATACAAAGAACAAACTGATGGTTGCCAGATGGGAGGGATATTGGGGGCTGGGTAAAAAAGGTGAAGGGATTAAGAAATACAAATTGGGAGTTAAAAAACAGTGAGAGGGATGTAATACAGTACAGCAGAGGGAATATAGTCAATACTATTTTAATAACTATGTATGGTGTCAGGCGGGCACTAGACTTACTGGGGTGATGGTTACTTTATACAAAATGTCTAATCACTATGTTGTAAACCTGAAACTGATATATCAACTGTTACTTAAAAATTTAAAAAAAGAATACCTAAAGAAGAACAAAGACAACAGTTTTTATATAATGAAAGCAGCAAATAAGTAATAATAGCTTATTAACTATTAAGATAACAAGATTATTTTAAAATGTAAAATATAGTCCAGTTGTCCACCAATCCTACTCAATAAAAACAGCTGCTAAAAATATATAATCATCTTTTGTGGGATATAAATTAGCTATTACAAAATTCTAAAAGCAGGCATCAGAACACACAGTGAATCTAGATTAAAGAAGCTCCTCCCAAACATACCATACTTAAACACAACATACTAAGATGTACATGGAAAGAATCCAGAACCCAAATCCTGACCAAAAGCTTAGTTATGTCAACCAAGTTTTTCTCTTTACTCCCTGTGCTTCATTTTGGATCATTTCTACTGTTATGTCTTCAAGTTTACTTGGATTAATCTATTTCACTTATTTTAATTTGATCTGTATTATATCCTTTCTTCTGTTTGCTTTGGGTATAATTTACTTTTGTTTTCCTAGTTTCTTAAAGGTAGAAGAAATTTAGACAATTAAAATTCTTCTCTCTTTTAATACAGATGTATAATGCTATATATTTTCCCCTAAGATCTGCTGTACATGTATCCTACTAATTTTGATAAGTTCAAATCTGTTTCATTCAAAATACTTAATAATTTTGCTTTTGCTTACTTCTCTGATCCACGATTTAGTTTTCAGCAATCTTTTTGTTGTTACTGTCTTCTTATTTGGTTCTATTATGGTCAGAAAATACATTCTATGACTTGATTACTTCTAAATTTATCAAAACTTATTTTATGCCCCAGAATATGTGCCATATGTTTGGCAAATGCCCATGTGCATTTTAAAAGGATATGCATTCTACTGTTACTGGGCAGTTAGTTATGTCAAGAGGGTTGACACGGTTGGTTCAAGTCTTCTATATCCTTATTGATTTTTTTTGGTCTGTGTGTTCAATAAATTATTAAGACAAGTAAGAAAAATATCCATCTAAAATTGTGGCGTTCTCTCTACAATCTCTCCTTTAGTTCAATCAGTTTTTCCTTGGTGTATTTTGAAGTTCTGTTATGTGGTACATAAACATTTAAAATTCTGTCTACTTTATCAGGATGAAATTACCTTCTTTATGTCTGATAATGTTCTTTGCTCTGAAATTTTTTATCTGATAGTATAACTATAGCTTTCTTTTGATTACTGTGTTTTCTACTCTTACTTTTAACTGATTGGGTTTTTTGAAGTTTATTGTTCTTAGGCTTACGGTTGCTTCTTGCTTTCTATGTTACCTTAAAATCTCCACCTCTTCATTGACATAGATTGTTTACATTTAATGTGATTATTGGTAAATTCAGAATTAAATCTATCACTTGCTATTTACTTCCTGTTGTAACTTATTTGTTTCCTTTTTCCTCCTTTCTGCCTTTTTTGGATTAACTAAGTAATTTTTAATGACTCTAGTTTCTTTCCTTTATTGGCTTACGTTAGTGTTTGCTTCAGGGTTTATAATATACATCTTTAAACTGATACAGTCTCCATTCAAGTGATATTATTCCACTTAACATATAATATAAAAACTTGCAAGAAACTTCGATTTCCCCCTTGTGACCTTTGAGCAATTGTTGTCACTCACTGTATCTTTACCTACATTATAAAACTACTTTATTTTAATAATTTTTCAATGTCTAACATCTAGAATCTTGAAACCATTGTTTCATATGTTTGCCCACATTTTGGTTGTTCCCATTGGAAGAGTAAGGATTATATTCTGCTCATCCCTTAACTGTTCCTATTAATAGGTCATGGCCAGAAGCAGAGTGTGGTTATTTAAATTCGAAATGGGGGAGTTCCCTGGTGGTGTATGGCTTAAGGCCTCGGCGCTGGCACTGCCAATGCTGTGACCTGGGTTCGATTCCCAGCCAGGAAAATACCCACATACTACAAAAAAATAAAAAATTTAAAAATAAATAAATAAATAAATTCAAAATGTATGACTAAAAAAACTTCACCTTTGTTTTGAAAAATTCTTGCTGGATATATGCCTCTACGTTGGTGGATCATTTTATTTCAGTAATTTGCTCAAGAATGTCACTTCAATATCTTCTTACAATTTGGTTATGATGTGCCTGAAGAGTAGTCTTTATATTTCTTGTACTAGGGGTTCATTAAGTTTTTGAATCTGTAGGTTTACAGTTTTCATTAAATTTGAAAGACTTTCAACCATTATGACATCAAATAGTTTTTCTCCCCTCTTCTCTTCTCCTTTAGTCACTGCAATTAATGTTTCATATAATAGATCACCTGAAGTTCTCCCACAACTCAGAAATGTTCTCTTTATTTTGTAAAAAAAAAATCTCTTTACTCTGTTTCATTTTGGATTATTTCTACTGTTATGTTTTCAAGTTTACTAACATTGTCTTCTTCAATATAGAATGTCATTAATGTCATCCAGTAAATTCTCCATCTTACACATTGTAATTATCATCTCTAAAAGTTTGATTTGGATTTTTCCCTATTTTCCATGTCTCTAACTTTTTGAAACTACAGGATTCAACTATAATAACTCTTTTTAATGTTCTTGCCTGCTAACTTAAAGCTTTGCCAATTTTGGTTTGGTATTAATTGACTGATTTATCGCCTCATTATGGATCAAATTTTGTTTCTTACTGCATGCCTGGTAATTTTGATTGGATATTAGACATTCTGAATTTTATTTTGGTGGGTTCTGGATTTTTTTTTATTCCTATAAATCTTCTTGAGCTTTGTTTTGAGACACAGTTAAGTTATTGGAAACAGTTTAATCCTTTAAGGACTTGCTTTCAAGATATTTTAGGAGATACAGAGTAGTGCTCAACTTCTGGCTAATTATTCCCCATTACTAAGACAAGACCCTTATGTGTACTTTACTCAATGCCACATGGATCTTGAGATTTTCCAGTCTGACTGGAAAGGGATCTATTCCTGGTGCTATCTGAGTGCCAAGCACTCCATTAAGGACCTCTAATCCTTTCAGGTGGTTCTTTCCTTGGCCTGTGGTATTTTCTTCCCTTACACGCCCTGATCAGGAATAGCTGAGCACTTTGCTCTCTAGTCTTCTGTTCCGTGAACTCTATCCACCATGATGTCCTCTCACTTTCCAGTCTGTTTCTTCAACTCAGAAAAGTCCTCCAGAATGCCTCCTCTTTAATCCTTGCCTGGACACTCTCTCAAGGCACGGCTAGTGTAATCACAGGGCTCATGCCATTTGTTTCCCAAGTCTCAGGGATCTCTGCCTTTCAGTACCTAATGACCAGGAGCTGAGAACCACTGTTTAAGACTTTTGCTGATGGTTTTACTGTTTCAATTGGAAGGGTAAGGATTACCCTGACTAACCAGTAACTGTTATTAGGTCATGGGCAAAGTCGAGTGTGGTTATTTAAATTTAAATTAGTTTAAATTAAATAATATCAAAATTCAGTTTCTCATTCACATTAGCCATATTTCACGCAATCAAGAGCCACATGTGGAAGTAGATATTGTAATGGACAGAACAGATACAGAACATCTCTGTAATCACAAAAAGTTCTATTAGACTTACTGGCTCATAAATGACATTTTCACTGTACACTGCGGTGATGTTATACAGCATGTAACATATTTTAATGTTGGCTATAAAGTATACATTTGGATACATCTATTTTTATACTTTATATTTTTATATCTAAAATGACAAAATTAATAATCACATCACTTAATTTACTAATTTGTGAAAACAATACAATGCTACCTATTATATACACTGTAATGATTAAATGATATACATAAAGCCTAAAACAGTGACTAGTACATCACAGATGTTCAATAACTGATAACTATTAATAAGAAATAATTGTGATTCCCTTTCATTTCAGTCATTACACAACATACTTAAACTGGATAAGTAATTTTTAAATTGCTATTTTCACCTTAATTTTTAACATTTTTTTAAATTCAAAAAGTAATATAAAGCCTGCTACAACATGAATAAACCTCAAAAATATTATTTAAGCGAAAGAAACCAGTGACAAAGGACCACATATTGTATGGTACCCTTAATGTGCAATTCCAGAACAGACAAATCTATTTACAGAAAGTAGAATATGAATGTCTAGAGCTTGGGGAGTGAGAGTTGACAGAGAATGTTTGCTAATGGCACAAGGTTTCTTCTGGGGGTGATAAAAAGGTTCTAAGATTAGATTGTATTAGATGCAAAACTCTATAAATACAAAAACACTAAAAACCCATGGAATTGACATTTCGAAGTGGCAAATTTTATAACATGTAAATTACATCTCAAAAAGCTATTAAAGCTGTTATTTTTACAATGTAACATGTAGATGATAAACATTAAATTCAAACTGAATAATAAAAATACAACGAAAAGACAGTGTGCTTCTATTCCAGATCACTGGTATCGTGTGTGTGTGTGTGTGTGTGTGTGTGTGTGTGTATAAACATACTAAATAAAGATATTGTTTTATAGCCTTCTTTTTAATTATACACACACACACACACACACACACACACACACACAGAGACACACACCACAGAAATGCTGAAGTGTATTTAAATAGGCGATAAATAGATATTTAAAGTGGATGCAACCAATATTGAATACCAAAATATACTTTGTAAACAAGTACACTTATATCTCTGACGTAAATTCTTAGAGCCAGATTCACTTCATCAAGAGATAGGTGCATTTTTCATTTTGATGCACTCCCATCAACAGTACAGGCAGATAACTATTCCTTAGACTAGTGGTTTCCCTATACCCACAAACACTGTTGTATCAAACTGTTTTAACCCTATCGAAGTGATAGGTGAAAGAAATATTATGGTCGCATTCTTCTTATGAGTGAAACTGATCTTCCCAGGTTTATAAACCTTTTTGTTTGCTTTATGGACCGTTGGTTTAACTCCTTTTTCATATAATTTGCCTATTTTAGGATTATTGATCTTTTAGAAACCAGTTTTATTTTTTGAAATTAAATATACTTATATGAAGACCTATAAGTAATTTCATTAATAGCTATTTGTACTAACAATATGAGTGGTTAAATAAAAACAGTCACGGAAATCTCATAACCTATTAAGCCAAAGGAACATTTTAAGCCAAGTGTCTACACGAAGTATAACAAACAGTGCAAAAGTAAAGTTCATTCAACTGAAGAATACTGTTTTCTCCGGAGTGACATGTCAGGAAGTGATAGGTTTACACTACATGACTTCCTGTTACAGAACTTACAGAACTTTTGGGGGGAATAAAACTGTATTATTGCTGTCATCACCATGTCATATAGAATTATATGAAAGCTACCCCTTCTCAAGGTTCTACTGAAGAAACAGTATCGCAATATAAGAATACTTTAAAATCCTAAAATAATCATAAATATAACAAATGTGAACATGGTCCAATGCAAGTATGGACTGCTAAAGAAAGCTATTTTTACCATTTAAGTCTCAAAATGGTTAAAACACATATCCTGAAGTGATTTTGGCGTCTACTGGAGACCTAAACAGATGGGGCGCTGACCTACTTCCTACCACAGAACTCCTCTGCTTTTCCTTAACATAATGAAATGCGCTTAGTCCCTGATCACACTGCCTTCAACCACCTTCCCGAGAGCGTCCCAAGACAGCGCTGCCCTCTGCTGCCTGGCCTTTGTTACTCAGGCCCACTTCCCCTCCTGTTCATTGGGCCCTCTTCCTTCCATTGCCCTCTTCCTTCCATTACTTAAATACTGAAGTCTCATCTGTTTTCTGGAAAAGAAGCGATACATCTCCCCTTGGCCCACGTGTACTTCATTCATATTTATGCAGTGTATCCACCCACCCATTCACAAAAAGTGATTTGGTGTCTACGTGTTCTTAACACTTGGTGACTCAACAAGTCAAAGGGAGAAAGGTAAGCTGCAGACAGACTACCAGGAGCCCACATGATCTCCTGGTGAAACAGAACAGATGAGGAACCACGAGTCCTCACCACTGTTTATGTATTTATTCAGTACTTGCTCCATTGCCAACACACCAGGGAATCAAAATTACGTAATACTTGATTCGTGTTGCCCTCATGAAGTCAGTCTAGTGGGAATGCAGGTGTATTAACAAATCATTCCAATACAATATGCCAAGACGGAGTATTTACACTTCATGCTACAAAAGGTAGGCACCAAAACATCTGATTATATTATTATCATTTAAATTATTTGGTATATTTAGGGAATGCTTTTTTGGTTACATAACTTTCTTTATGTCTCTACCAACTTAGAACATAAAGTCCCAAAGGGCAGAGTCTTTACCTAACTCCATACATGAATAGATTGACATATTTTATATCTATATAAAATATATCAAGTTTTGATAATGATGACATTAGTTTCTATTTATAGCAGCCACCTTTCAAAAAACTCAATATTACTCCCATTCATACACTTTTTATCTTTTTTTTTTTTTTTTTTTTTTTTTGTATGTGGGTAGTTCCCTGGCCGGGAATTGAACCCAGGCCGCAGCGCTGACAGCACCAGAGCCGAAGCCTTAAGCCACTATACCACCAGGGAATTCCCATCATACACTTTTTAAAAGACTGAACTTTAGACCTCGCTAAACATTTTCAACTTTTCTGAAAACACAAGACTATTTTATTGCATGGTCTCTTGGGGAAACCCCTGCTGTTGAATAAATAAGTATTATCACAATTTGCAATGTATATATTTTAACTTTGGACACACGATATATTATAATATTGATTTGCTTCAGCTAACAAGTAATTTCAAGCAGCACTATTCTCGTTAAATAGCTATGTATTTCTTTACAATTAAAAAATCTTTACATAATTCAAACATCACATAATATGCAGTCCATCTTTTTAATCTGTCCCTTTTGTTTCACATGAGCAGTTTTATTTCTTGATTTTTTTTAAAGCTTCCCTTTCTTGACAAAATACAGGAAAAGTACAAAAAACCTTATGGGGAATTTAGGACCATATATACTAGACTAGAATTAAGAAAGAAGTGTTGGGTGTCCAAATTTAAGAGTATAAACTTGATCAAATGACTTCTTTTCTCTACGCCTTAACTTTTAAATCTTTAAAGGAAGTTAGAGTAATCTTTCTGAACTCCAAAATTCTGATTCCATGAGTCAATTCTTTTCAGTGTACAACCAAATTATTTTAAAGCAAAATGTCACTAACATATAATGAGACAAATCTCAGAATATATGTATATACTAGGCAGATGAAAGTATTTGTTGTAACTGAATTGAATGTAACTGAGGGAAATTACATTAAATACGCCAAAAACTTGGATCTAGTCTCTTACTTGCACTGTTCACCATTCTTGATTTATACTTCAAGGTCAGCAAGCAAAGTCTGACAACATATTAACCTTGAAATTTTCCAGTTGTAGAAAACAGCTATGTTAGATAGTGGCTGGGAAGTACAGGCTATCTGACATCCTGTCCTTTTATGGTAAGTAGGTAAGCTGTATTTTGTCTGCCATAAAAGTAAAACAATCTAAAGTATGTAACTATGGAAAATTTTAATATATAGTTACAAATACAACCTGTAGGTTATATTCTTTATTACAATAAAATTATAATTCTGCTAGCAGATTTTTAAAAAATAAACAGCTTTAAAACAACTAGCTATTTAAAAGTTTACAGATAAAAGATTACATGTGGGAAAATTCTGTCGTTACTAAAACTCAAAAACCAAGATGCAAATTCATTCATTGAACAAAATACTCATTGAAGGTATATCTCAGGACTGAGACTATAAAACCAATTAGACATTACCATCAAACACCCGCAGCACTTTATTTATATCTCTATTTTATGACTCAAAGGAAGTGCAGTTTATTAGAAGCAAAGGTTGGCAATGACATTTAAAATTTATCAAGATAGTCAGCTGCTCCTTTTCTTGCTCATACCCATTTCTCTATGGTCAATTAATTGGCCATTAAAAGTCATTAAAAATTGAATTCAAAACAAACAGGAAAAGGAAACTAACATGAAAAGGAACAGTAAGAAGCCAAAAGAAACCATGGGAGAATTTAAAGACAGCAAGTTAGTAAAGGTAAATCAAGAAAATTAAAAGGAGCAGAGAACATAGAGAAAGAGGAAAGTAGAGGAATAAAATTGATAATAAACTACTACTGATTAACAGTGCTAGTTAGCTGTTATATAAGGTATTAGTATTTAAAATATTATCTCTAATCCTAACAATAGCTCTTCAAGTTTTCATCACTCTTTTGAAAGATGAGGCAAAGATGGACTCGGAAGAGAAGTTACCTAAAATCACAGAATATTTAAATGGATAAATTATTTGATTTCAAATTCAAGGCTTTCAGTTATACCCCTCAGCTTCTAGAAAATATTTTACTCTTATTAATGTTAATTTAGTAGCTACTACGCTGACAAGTCAGGAATAATCCCCATGATTCCAATTCCTTTTTAATCAGTGTCTGCCATTTTTAAAAAGTGAGGGGAAAATCTTTCAAAGTTCAGTATTACAGCAATTAAAATAACAGTGTAACAATATCATAAATTGCTGATGTCACTGAAAGCCCCCTTTGTCACATGCTGTATTAGGATCTGGAAATACTTCACTTTATACAATCCTCCAAATGGCCTTGCAACGTAGGGATTATTGTACCTACTTCAGAGAAGAGGTTCAGAGACACAGAGAGATAGGGATGGAGCCCGTGTGTTTCCAAAGCCCAGGAGCTATCATGGATTTCTCTCAAAGGTTCCTTTAAAAACTCCTATTAAAGAGTTGTAGCTTTTATTAATTTTATTCAACTTAATTACAAAACATCTCTTATTTTCATGCATAGCAGGTAAAGCAGTAAGTTAAGATACAGTCTCTGTGTCAAAGAGCTCACTGTTTATATCATAACCCAGATTTAAGAAAAGCAAAGATGACAGGAAAATTCCATAATCCTCAAAACTTCTATAAAACATTTATTCTAGTAAAGAAAAACAGGTCTAAGAAATACACTTTTTAAATTTCCAAATTAAAAAATCTAAGTATTACAATAAAAAACTAAACTAAAAACCTTACATGTTTACATTTAAAGTGTGATGACAAAAATGTTGCATGAGCCAGTTTTTCAGTACGTTTACATAACTATGTAAAGGACCACCATTCTTCACCTTAATGCTGCCAAACATGTTACCATTTCAATTCAGAAAACAAAATAAAAAGCAAACAAAAACCTGTACATGTCATTGAGCACACAGAGGAGGAGGATGAGAGAGGCTTTACCCAGATTCAGAGCAAAATTAAAGCTGAGAAAATACTGTGTTTCCAGCAAGGCAAAGTAGACAGGTCACCTACTTAAAATCTCATTATTGTAAGTAGACAATTTGTAGTAAGTTAGTTATTTTCATCCAAAGGGTGGCATTCTCATTAACCTCAAATAAGAACCAGGCTTAGGGTGATGTTGCTTTCCCTCAGAGACATTACAAAAATAAATAAATAAGAGCTTGCAGGTTACTTCAGAGAGGTCACAGCAGGGCCACAAACAACACATGGCAGTATGGCAATTCAGATCTGTATCATTTAATAAAGGTAAGAAAGACCATTAGAGTGAGCATTATTTTAACTCGAACTAAGCTGGCCTGTAATAAAGCACTCAAGACGTCACCAAACCACGCTGTGTTGAGGACAAAAGGCCAACAGCTGCCCTCCAGCTGAGTTCCACATTTTTTAAGTGTCCACTGAGAACCAACTCAATTCCCAGTACATAATCCACCCGCAAACAGCCATCAACAACAAACTGAAAAATATGTAGTAACTTCACTGTTGTTTTAAACATAGCATATGAGTACTTTGCTCATGTACTGGTATAATAGAATGTCACTTAGCTCTCCCAAATGGTGTGTCCTGTGTCCACACTCAAGCCATCTGCCAGTTTTTTGGGCATATGCTCATTCCAGAATTCATCTGAGAAAATCCCTCCTTGATTAGGCATGGCCTTGGTCATATCTGTCTTGGTTCTCACTGTTTCTTTCTATCCAGCTGCAGATTCCTCTCTGCATACCCAGTTTCCACTGACTACCATTTCTTCAGAAATGAAAGGTCCACAACTAATGAGTTTTCTTTTTCTAATGAACATTTTATAAGTTTTAAACCACAATTAAAGTGAGCATTACCTCTACAGAAAGGGGGGCGGGGGCGGGGGGAGTAGCAGGGTAGCATGTGCTTAAATTATGAATCAGATGAACTATGAAGGACTTTTCAATCACGTCTTCTAAACTGAATACACACACAAGATTTTTCCTGTTGAGCTCCCATGCTTATTAGCTCAACAAAACAATAGCTCTTAGCTGTGTTGGGTAACTTTTTTTGTTTTTTTTTTCCCTTCCACAATCATCAAGACAAATTCAGTATCAAGTTTATTAGTAAGAGACATAATGATAATTGAAATAGTTTTTCAAAATACCTACAAAAGTATTTTAACAGTTTATAGATAAGAGTGTGATAAAAGAATTAAAAAAATCACTACTCGTATTTTTTAAAATCCAGTCAACTTTGCTCAATATCTAATAGATCTAGGACAATGAGAAGAAACTTATCTAGTCTTGTTTCAACAATAAAAATGAACTAAGAATAAATAGATAAAAATCTAGTGCAACTGTAAAGTCAACTTTTATCCAATATTAGCTATTAATTATGAATTCCAAAATGATTAAAGAGAAGAAATTTAAAGACAGGGGTTACCTCTATCATGGTAAGCAGAAGCTTTGTATTCTAGTTGCATGTGGTCCAGACCTTGTATGAAATTTCTGTATAGCCAGGTTCAAGGATGAATCTACCATAGACCTAAAATGAGGGAGGCAATGTGTGTCTGTCTAAAAGTCAAAATCATAATTTTAGGTACTAATATCTGGGAATATTTGTACAAACTCTTCATCCCTTAAAAGCACATTACTCTTACATTGGTAATGGCAATATTACATATTGTATGAGTAAATATGCATGTGTGGATGGGTAGATAGATGATAGATAGACAGACAGACAGGTTTATATGACAATACCTCTTCAGCATCCTCTTACCAAAGGATAGTAGTCCCTGAACTTTCTAAATAAACTCAAAATGATGCACCTGTAAATCTGAGTACAGTCTGTAACTGAACAAACCACCACCTTATTTTTCTTCTCTCCATCTCACTTGCTTTTTCATAATGCCTGAATCTAAGGGAACTAGGAGGTTCCAGAATGAATGGGATCCTCAAATGGTATTTCAGTCCCTCGATTATTTTCAAACCCTGATAACCATCTACTCCTATAGAAATTGTCATGAAAGGAAATAGAAGTTTTGTTTTTCCTCTCAAATCTTTTTCTCCATAAGATGTCATTAACAGCCATGGGAAGAATTGAACAAAGGTTTCCTTAAAGGTTCTCACAATAGTGTTCTTAATGTTCCCACAGTCTTTTTTTTTTTTTTTTTTTTTTTTTTTTTTTTTTTTTTTTGGTAGGAATTATCACAGCTGCAGAGTTTTAACTTACCTCTCCAGGGTGATTTTATGAATATATCCATATTAATTTTTATTTTAAAATATCAATAACATGAATGTATACTTACTCTAGGTTATATTCCAAGGTAGTACCTTTAAATTGCAGGTTATTAGACATATAGACATATGGGACATGATTTCATAGTTAAGAACAAAAGAAATAATTCATTTTGTTCATTCATTTAAATTATAGACTTAGTTATTTCTCTCATTCAACTCGAGATTTTTTCCAAGAGGCTATTTTTAAAGGTATCTTACAGCTTAGAAAGTTAAAGTCTTCTGAAAATAAATTTCTACAAATCATAGCACACACAAAGACCTCCCTGCCATACACCTGAAACACTACATCTAAGTATCATTGCTATCTCCACCTACAAAGTTAGAATGAGATGAACAAGCAGTATACCCACAAAGCAGAACAATGCAATACTGTCATGCTGGGATGACGATTAGGAGTGAAACACTAATAATTCCTCACACACCCAAAGAATTTTGCAACTGATATGACTTGGCCTTCTCAGTCTTCAAAATTTAATTAGTAACAATAAACCAGACTAATTGGGGGTGGAAGCTGCAAAGTTCTGAAGAGCATGTCTAGATTTAATGTTTTTAATGTATTAAATATGGAGCATGGCAAAAATGAGGTATGTGTGTATGTTAGCCAAAATTTTCACATGGAATAGTCTGATTAATATTTTAACAGAAAGGGCCCTAAGGAAAGCAGGTGGTTCCTGGTGCACAGCCTCACTCTGAGTTATCCTAAGCACACATTCCTTCATCTTAATCAAGCTAGAAGCCAAAGTATAAACTGGCATTTGTAGAAGCATGATTTCATTTCTGTAAAAAGGAAAGAGGGTAAAATGACTAGTTTTTAAAGAAAACTAAGCATTAAAATATTGGCAATTACTCTGCCTCAAAATATCATTATAATTAGAATTTTATATATCTTGAGACCTATTTGAGTAAAACATAAATTCTCCAATTAAATATATGCAATACTTCATAGTTTGTATGGTATGAATGACTAGAAGAGAACTTTCCCCATTGTCTACAACAATATGGTAACATTAGAATTTCATTTTGGATTGTTATGCCAAAATATGAATCAGAGCAGTTCATAGCAATTGAATTTCAACACAAAACTACTGCCTGATTATTTCATTTGTGCATACACATGAAATCAAAACTGATGGTTAATGACTCTGAAAAAGTTAAGTGGTCTATACCCAAGTGGCTTAGTATTAATAACATCCACTGCTCAAATTTCTTCTACTGATATTTTCATCTACTTTTGAGTTGCTAGTTCTAATTAGCTTCATATAAATGCAGGTGAGTATTTCTAATGTCTTGTTTGAATTTTTATCTAAATTTTGAGTAGGTATTAAAAAATCACATTATCTTGCTTTGATAAAGTATTCATATATAATCTGTTTGAATGACAACTTGTAAATTTTACAGACAATTTTATAGCCCTGTGAGTACAAAACTAGCCACCTTAGAGGGCTCCAGTAGAATCGCCGTGGATCACTGAGAGAGAAAAAGAGATTCAGGCACTATCGCCAATTAAGGAAAGAGTTTTAAATCAGTATCAGTAGGTATATCCATTTTTCAGATTACTGGGTAACAGAAAACAGATGTTGAAGAATTAGGCCCAAGGGAGCTAAATCTGATGAGATCAAGAGTCATTAGAGAGAACAGGCCCAGAAGGGTGGTACAGAGACACACCTTACAGAGCTCAACAGCAATGGAACTGAAAGTGTGAAGGGCACAGCAAAATACTGTTGGAAGTAAGTGTTTCCTCCTTCCCTGCTTTCTGAAGGTCAGTGTTAGCTGGCCTAACCACTGCAGGCCCAGACTGCCCTCAAAGATCAAATTCACCATCTAAGTCACTCACTAGGCCACACCTCTAGACCAGTGGTCCCCAACCTTTTCTGACTTGTGCACCCCTTTTAAACCCATTTCTATAAATTGTACCCTTTGTTTTTAAAACAGATGTTTTTAAATACTGACACTTTTATTCAGTGCTTATCTAAATGTAAAATAATGGAAATGAGGTCATAAGTTAGGAAAAAAAAATTACTACACTAAAAATACAAACCACAGATTTAATTTTACAATATTCGTAACAGTTAAATATTAATAATAATGATCAAGTAGTTAAACATTGAACAAAACTACTTGAAAAGAATCACGATTAAAGACAACGCACTTACTTTTACTCAGTTAACAACCAACTTATCAAACAGCCTACGGATTTATTTACATATTTAGGGAAGTTTCAGAAACGTGGCAAATGGATTGTTCTGAAACTGCTTCATGATGGGCAGAAGAGTGGTTTGGGGAAGGGTTCATAGCCACACCTTCATCAATCATCATTCGCTAATGTGATCTAATTTTGAAGTATCTCCAATTAAGGGTGAATTAAACTTAATATTTATTGTTCCATAACAAATCTTTTGCATTTTTTGCTTTGTTTTTTTTCGCATTACTGATTATTTTTGGCATACCCCTGAATGGCCAAGTATGTACCCCCAGGGGTATGTGTACCATCCCTTGGGAAACAATACCCTAGAGCCAAATCCCAGAGTTTCTCACACCCAACAGTGCTACACAAAACTTCTGTAATGGCAACAAAAGATTACTGTATGCTTTTGCATAAAATTTCCTGTAATGCAAAACTCTCAACTCTACCAGGCAATCAAGTCCATTTTTTGAACAGTTCTATTTGAAAATTCTTCATTATTGCAGTGAATTCTGCCTTTCTCAAAATTAAACTTGTAATGCCCAGTTTCACAGAAAACAAATCTTTCTTCCACAAAAACAGTGCTTCAAATATAAGATAACCTCTACACCTTGAACACTTTGTAGGTCAGAAGTACATAAAACACATAAATAATTTCAATCAAGATTTCAGTAATCAATGGTCAAGAAGCCACCCAAGCCACGCCATGGGGACAGAGAGAAATTGGTCTAACTCCCTGCTCCAGACAGGTCCAGCCCTGGATCACATATGCATTTACAACCACATTTATAAACCTTACGTTTTTTTCATTTAAACTTTCATATCCTCAAATATATATATATATATATATATATATATATATATATATAAACTTACAGAATAATATTTTTCTTTTCTAATTATTTCCTTTACATTTAAATAGGCAGTCAATTTCTGATAAATTAATTTTTCATTTAAACTTTCATATCCTCAAATATATATATATATATATATATATATATATATATATAAACTTACAGAATAATATTTTTCTTTTCTAATTATTTCCTTTACATTTAAATAGGCAGTCAATTTCTGATAAATTAATTTTTTTAAAAAGGATCTACTCCCTCATTGGTGGCCTAAACGATATACTTCCTTCAATACACTGAAAGACTTTACAATCTGTTGTTTTCCTATATCTACTGCTTCCTTTGATTTAAGTTAACCCTTAATCTTATATAATTTTTCTGTGTGTGTCAGTGATGCTCTGAAGTCAGGGTTGCTAAATTCTAGAATATGTTTTTAAAGTATCTGATAAAATCAAAGCATATAAATTCCCCATTTAGAAAATACATTTTAGAAATAGCTTAAGGCAAAACTATATTTATAAGACCTTACCATTTGTGTTTTACTATATAATTAACCTCACATATCCACGACTCAGCCAGCCAACAAATCTCATTACCTAAAATGGTGGTTTTTGTTCTTTAAGCAAAGAAACCCTTTGTTCAAATAAAATCAAACCTAAAAAGAACTAGTATAAGTAAAATAAATGAATATAGAAATGCTTTGTCTCCCATACCACACTATACAGCAGTTCCCGGGGGGCTCTGCAAAACTCTGGCCATATGTAAAGAATATCTTAGAAAACACTATCTTGGCACAGAGTAAAACAACGTTGGGGAACAAGAAATCACTTAACCCTTCTTCCTAAACTAACTAACTAACTAACTAACTAACTAACTAACTATCTATCTCTCTCTTTCTCTCTGTCTCTCTCCCTCCCTCAAAAAGAAAAAAGAAAAAAGTTCAGAGACTGAAAAGAGAGATACCACAACAACTATGCTCTTGCTTTGTAGAAGACTATCACAGGTCCTTTCTCTAAGTCTTAGTTGACAAATCATTTAGCTATGTGGGCTAGGTTGTTTTGAGAAATAAAGGAAACTCAGTATAGGAAGGAAAGGGAAGAGAGGGGATGACAGAGGGAGACATAAAAATAATAATGAAGTAATAGCTGAAAGCATAAGAAAAAAACTGGTAAGAATGATACACTGCTTGCAAAGTTGACCACAAAATTTCTCCCAACCCGGTAGGCCTACTTCCTTGCAATATGACTTTGCTGCTCTGTTCATTAGAGTTAGAGACACAGACTAGCTCCCCACTCTTCCTGAGTAAGCCCTGTGATTTGCTTTGAAGAATAGAATGTGGCAAAAGTGACACTATGTGACTCACAAGCCTAGGCTACACTCTCACCTTTTGGAACCTTGCAACCACTATGTAAAGAAGTCCAAGCTAGCCAACTGGAGGGTGAGAGACCAGGGAGAGAGAGAAGTGAGCAATTAGCTCAGTATCATATAAGACCATGAAGCCCCAATCAAGGCATCAGAAGACTGTAGGTGACAAGAGAGACCTGGGGAAGAACTGCCCAACTAAAATCAGACTAAATTGCTGATGCACAGAATCGTAATAAAATAAAACTGTTGTTTTAAAACTACTGAGTTTTGGTGTGGTTCATTACAGAGCAATAGATAATAATAAGGAAACTAAACTCAAAATTAATACTCATCTGGAGACCGTCAAGTGCAGAGTAAAGAGCCTGACCCAATTTGATAGATACTAAATGTATAAAGTATTATGGTTTTATAAAATACTTCATTTAACAACATGAATAATGAATGATGTAATTTGTTTAATACTTCTAATAAGGAGAAATATGTGATACCTTTTAGAAACAATTTAATTTAAGATGGTTTAAAATATTTTAATGAATCCCAAACTTAGAGAAAACTTGGGTTTTTGCATTACTAAATATCAATAAATTTTACTGGTCTTAGATATGTAATCAAAACTATAATATGTATTATAATAAAATTCCTTAGCACCTATACTTCCTTAGATATTCCATTAGTGTTAATAAAAAGTCAATTATGGATATATAAAATCTAGAACATACTTCTTAATGGCTTAGTAAAGACGCATATTTTGGCTGTAGCACATCTTTATTCAATATCTTATTCAAAACATTGGCTGAAAAATACAACTAATCAGTTGTTACAACAGCAGAAACTCTGCGTAAGTGAACCACAGTTTCAGTCTTTCCTTCCCATAACATTCCATAGTGATGTAATAGAGGGGAAAATTTTTTAAATACTTAAAATAAGACCATTTAATTAAATACCATAATTACTAGCATATATATTTTTTTGCCTCATAACCTGCTGCTGCAGCCAAAAGAAAATACACACACACACACACACACACACACAAAGTGTTACGCAGTCTGATCTACATTGGCAGTGTGTTTTCCTTAAAACTCTCCTTAATTTAAGGGTCTATAGCACAGTCTAGAAAGAAGTAACTTCCCAATACAGGTCTTCTGTGAGTAAGATTTTTGCATACCTACCACCAATCCCACTAAGTGCATGGAAGTCTGAAGCAGGCTGGTTTTCACTACAAGGCGCCTGGAGAAGATCATCTGGTGGTCCCCCAGGTCCGTAGTAGGACTCCATGACACTGAGGATTCACCACACTCTGGTGAGAACAGAGGTTCTCAACCATTCTGTGTTCTCAGAACACTTTGAAATGTAGAAATTAAGACTCCCACTAAACACACTAAATCCAAAATAATGGTACCTGCTATCAAGTTTTTAAACTATTAGCATCCTGCCAAAGCACCTTGAAATACTAAACTTGTGCAGACTAAATTTCTTATTCTGGTTAAGTATATTATATGTATGTAATAAATATTCTTAAACTAACAAAACTAACATTGAATGTGAATATTCCTAACAGACGTTTGTAATTAGTCTCCTAGTAACACTACCACAGGTTACATTATGATATGTTAGAGAAATTTGCCTTCACTGTGAGATTTGTTTTTACACTGTTTCATTGAAAAAATCTTCAGCTCTGACCAACTGTGGAAGTAATCTGTACCATGAGATAGGAGGAAAAGAATATAATGTTTAAAACTCCCTGAATGAGTTAAATGTACCACCATGTGTCTTTCTATAGTCCTGGAGTAATTTGAGATTAGCAATTATAACAAATTTTCACAATTTGCAAATTTTATCCACTATAGACAGACATGCACTACTAGCTTTACTGAACACTAAATCACAGCATTTCACAAATTACTACATATTACTCTCAGATGCAGTATCTGAAGTTTTGCCAACAATCTGGAACAGAGTATGGACTTTTCAAACCAGATGCACATCATTTCCTCACTTACAGAAATGTTACTACCACGTTATGTTTCAATGAAAGTATTACAAAATGAATCCCATTTTCAATGACTAGAACAGTAGTTTACAACCACCTGTGCAAATATAAGTGACCAGCTGGCCCTAACGATAAAAGGAAAGTGGAGATTCAGTACAATTAGTACGAGCGGGAATCGCCATGTCTGTCCTATAAGCCTGTCTACCAACAAGATGATCTGTGACCTGAGGGAGGATGAAGAGCCACCAGGAAAATCACTGTCTCTTCGGGTTGCCCAGTTCTCTGTCCTTATACCACCAGCATGAGGAGAAACGGGGAGGGCCAAAGCATGTGATATGGACTCTAGACAAGGAAAGGAGCAGGAATAAGCTCTAACTTAAACTACTATGTTCAGCTAACTTTTATAAAATAGGTTTGATAAAACAGGAGATTGTGTCTCATTCATCTGTCTCTCAAGGGCCTAGCACATTAGCATCACAAATGTTAATTAACTGGTATATTTTTAAAAATCTGGCTATGCATAACTTGCTGTATCAAACTTCTAAAGAATATCAAAGTTTCACATAATCTGTGGTGTTTAATTATGTCTCTCTACAGAAATGGCAATACCTCTACCCTACAGCAGCCTCTGATCCCCCCAAGTATTCATTTTCATCCTATAGAGTCTATGCTATTTATTATCTGGATAATTACAAAATCTTGTAGCTGGTTTCTTAGTACTCAATTCTTCCAATCCATAGTAAACTGACAGATAGTACATCTTCCTAATGTACTATTTTCATACCATTCTTATTCAAATATCTACAGTCGGTCCTTATTGCCTACAGCCACAGCCACAACTCCATTAATCAGTGTTCACCCCATCTCATTTTACATTACTCCTTAAAACAACCCTATGTCTCAACTGTGCTCTCATGTCTTCCTTAGAACTATCTCCATACCACTGTTTTTCCATCTATGTTACTTCTCATTTCTCCTTCGGAAGCTCACAGCCACCACTCTCTTCAGAAACACATATACAAAGAACACAGATGCCATAGTCTCTGACCTCTGCCAGAGATGAAGCTAGCAAAAGTGATTTTAACTCAAGAATAATTAATGTCAAACAACAGATGCTGATTAAAAGCACAGTAAAAACTCACAGAATGCACATTCAGTATTGTCTGAGAGAGCTCATGGCTATGGTAGGGCATAACAGGTAGAATTTAGAAAAGAAATACAAAGGGCATTTCAGATAGAAAAACCAATAAGACGAACAGCTATAGAAACAAGTATTATATTGTATTCTGTAGGGAAGCAGTAGGAAGAAAAGCTGAATAGACAAGAAAAGAACAAATTATAAATGGCCTTAAATACTAGGCCTATGGGCCTGGATATGATCAATCATTTGTATGAATATTCAATCCATTCATTCCTTGAACAAAGATTAGCTCTGTAAACCTATTATAGATTCATACGGAACTTTCAGAAAGAGGCATTTTAACTATAAACAAAATGAATGGGAAAGAAAAATATGATGAAATAAAATAAAAACAAGGGAAAAGATGTCCCAGATTATCTACAACTATGTTAAAGGGATAAGGGTTCAGAAATGGGCAATATCACTGAGGCTGGGGAGAAAAGGTTAATTCTAAAACTTATTTGAATGATTGAGAAAAACCTAGAAAAGACTACATAAAAGAGAAAGAAAAAGAAAGAAAAAAAGCAAACTTTACTCAGAAAGACAGTGTAGTAAGAAATAGTTAAGAGAGTCACTCTGGAGTCATTCTACAAACATATTATTTTGGGGGGTGGGCAGGGGAGTGGATTCTGCATAGACCTTCCATGTTTCTGCATGTCTTACATGGGAGATATACCATCTTTTGTTCCAGACTATCTTTGAAGGATGTCTGTATACAGTAAACATTTTTAGAAGATGAGTTTGTTTGTTTGTTTGTTTGTTTTTTGCCGTGGAGTTAAATGGCATGCTCACTTCCTGTTATAAAAGATTTGGGTTCCCCAGGCTCCGAGTTACTCTTCTCTCACGCAATCTACTATGTTTGCAGGTGTAACCTGGCCCTCTCTACTTCCCCCTAGGAAAACTGGGGCTCATGGAACCATCACAGGAAAACTGATAATATTCTGTCTATTGCTATTGCTGTAATAAAGTCTTTTGTCTCTGACTAGAAATCTTACGTCTTCTGCCAGCATCCATGGCAGGACAGCTTCTTAGCCTTCAAATAAAGTAAAATCTCTTTACAATTCTTGACAATGTTCCCTTTATCAAGAGTGTGATCATGGGGCATTTAATTAATTTCAAGCCACAGTTTTCTGTAAAATAAAAATAACAGTAGCATCTACTATATGGGTTATTAATATTAAACTAAATGAAAAGCCCATATAAATAAATTAGTAGTCCTTGACAACAAATATCTATGTTATTTACATACAATGTTATATGCACATATGCCTCAAAAATTATACATATTAATAAAACTCCAAACTACTAAATGGCAATAATAGAAATACTTTTACAGAATTTTCTTTAAAATAAAAACCAAAAATGTGTCTGTGTGGGTATGTTTTTAAATCTCCTACTATGTCTAAGAAAATGTAATCATATGTCAGATTCTATTGCAGTATTATGCATGTATAATTCTTTTTTTTAATTTGAAAGGTTTATTCAGATATAGAGATTTATCCATATTAATACACCAACACTGGGTTTCCAAGTCCTTCACAGGATGGGATTGTTTTATTTGAAGTAAAGTTAGCCAGCACCAAGTGATCAATTGTCGGCACAATAAACAATGACAAGATAATGATTTGTCTGGAATTAGAGTATACCTGAGATTATGAGATAGGCTGGTCAGTTCTCACTCATGTAGTTCAGGGGCCCTGATCATACAGTCATAGTGTACACTAGCAGGCTTGCTCTCCATTATAAACGCCCTGGTCTATTAGTATGTGATGTAATACCTCTTTAATGGTCATTAAAATAAAGTTCCTGGATCGCTTAATATAAATTAAATATTAATAAATTTTAGCAAACTAAGTGAAAATTTTAAGTGTACTAATTATATATGTAATTTTTCAAGTATCAGTTTTCTGAAAATATGAGAGAAGAAAATGCACATTAACATAAACCTAAAGCACCTCTCAGATTTCCCAAAGTGGGAGCTTTTGTAACATACAGCTGACACTAACTGTCATCAGATGATCAAATTAACTGTTCCAAGTCATAGGCCTCCTAGGAAAGGTATTCAGTTCACAAGATTACGGAAGGATGAAAAGCCAAGGAACACTTTGTACGGCATGAAATCTTAAAAGTTACTGCATCTAAGACTCTAGTTAAAACCTCAGTAAAATGGCAATATGTAAGTATACCACTCAGACTTGTTACATTTTCTTTTCCAAAAGCAGTTTATTTATTTTCCAGACAAAAAAAGTTCCTGAAACATGAAAGATGCAAAAACACAGTAATTTTAATACAAATTAAGTTGTGCTTAAAATTACAACAAATAATATTTTACATATGTTACCTATTCCTTCTCCAAGACAGGAAGACGTAGTAGGAACAATTTCTTCCATGATTCAATTACTAGATTTATAATTCCTAGCTCTGTGACTTCGGGGAAGTTATTTAATTTCTCTGTACCTCACGTGCAAATAAGAATAAGTATACTTCAGTTAGCAAGAATGAAAAGGAAAATGAAAGTATTTAAACTAAAAGAATACAATGGAATATTATTCAGCACTTAAAATATTCAGCACAATAAGGCATGCTGAAACACTGAGCTCATATAATTAAGTGAAAGAAGCTCATCAGAAAAGGCTACATTATGTATGATTCTATTTGTGTTAGTGGTTTTCACCTGCTCGTCCGTGATCCGGTCCACCAGAAATTTCCTGCCAGCCCATGAAATATGTTCATAGTCTCAGGATGTATTTGTAAGAGAAGAATAAATTTACTTCAGTGTGATTTAAACTATTTCATAGACCAGCAGAAAACTTTTGGCGGACTGAAGCCAGTCCTCAGACGGGCAGTTGGAAAACCACTGATCTACTTCCATTCTGGAAAAGGCCAAGAAACTGTAAAATGGTCAGTAGCTGCCAGTGGTTTGTGGGGAGGAAGGGATAGAAAGGTAGGACACAGAGGATATTTAGAGCAGTGAAATTACTTTATATGATCCTTTAACGATGGATACATGTCATTATAGAGTTGTCATAACTTACAGAAGGAATGAGAAGTGAACCCTAATCGTAAGTAAACTACGGACTTGGGGAGCTAATGATGCATCCCTGTAGGTTCTTCAGTTATAGAGATGTCCCCCTCCAGTGGGGATGCTAATAATGAGGGAGGCTGGGAGAAGGGGTGACACCAGAATACTTTCAGCTCAACCTAAAACTACTCTAAAAAACAGCCTGCCAATGTAAAAAAATAATAATAATAAATAATAAAATAACTTATACATTATAAAGATAAATCATTATGTAATTGACAATCCTGATTTCTCTTATTACCAAAATCCTAATAAGATAATTCAAATATTCAGTTAGTTTACTTTCCAAATAATAAGATTTTTGGACATATGTAGAAAAAGCCTAACACCCTATGAATGTACATATTAATTATGAATGCTTAGGTAGATAAGCTATTTTCTATTAGAAATAAAAATTATCTCATAATTTTAAAACATTATTTCACTTCTGTAAGGTAATTATCAAGTCAAAAATTACTAATAATTACATGTTTAAATGAGGTATTTTTTAACAACGATTAATAAGACTCAGAGAAAGAAGCAAGCTAGATTGAGTACTGAAGTGAAATTTCATTATAAATAAATATGCTCAAAAAAAAAAGATTCAAAGGTTAATAATGGCAGATTTCTCTCATGGTTTTAAAACCCAAATTCTTTTTTTCCCTCTTATGATTTATTCAGGCCTACTCTCATTTCCTCATATGCCTCAACTAGAAATCTGAAAGTGTTTGTCTCATGGTACAAGCTCAGTGATGATAAAACACTCCTACTCTATGCTCAATTGAGTAAATTACTGTTCAGTCAAATTCATAGTCAGTAGTCCCAAAGTGAATGCTTGTACATAAAACAGAGCTCTGGGTAGAGGTCACAGCTTTCTATGTTTATAGCTTCCCCACACAATTAATCTTACAGCTGCACCTGATTAGTTTTTGACATGAATGTACTGTCTCAGGGAAGGCAATACAAGATTTCCATCCTCTTGACACTCCCTCTAACCTATGCTGTTCAGAAACATTAAACCACTTGTAACAGCAGTGCACAAGGAGTTCTCAGTGTCTAGACTCCAAGAAAGTTCTCTATCGTCAGTGCTGCATTCCTTAGACTGCAAAAGGTAGTCTGAGCATGACCCCTTCTACATGAATAGCTTTTTGAAAAAACAGAAGTTCATTATCAAGAAATACCCCAATTTCCAATGCTGACATCATATCATTTCAGCAAACACAGAGCTGAAAAAAATAAAAATGATGACTGCAAAGCTAGGAATTGAGGTTAAATTCTTCTCCTTAAAAATATAAATTAGTAATCTGTTTTCATTAAAATAGAAATTTTGATAGAAGGTCAATCATACCAAAAATTTTGTTAATACACCAATGACATAGATGCATACAAAAAAAGATACAAAATATGAAAGCCATTCAAGTACTGAATTATGAATTAATTTTCCCAAAAGGAAGGTCCTACAGTATTTCACACTTTCCAAATATAGAAAGAACTATATAGTTCAAGCAAATATATACAATGACTGTTCAGAAAGTATCCAACCATGTAACATGAAAAATAAAGGCATTATGGCTGGACTTTTTCTGGACAGGCCTTGTATATAAAACATATATAGATATAGATACAGAGATATAGATATATATACACACAGAGACACACACACAGATACATTTTCCACCATGGCTTGTGTAAACTGATGTTTTCATCCAACAAAAATGTTCACAGAATAGTATCACACTAAAGATTAACAGTTAAAATGGGAAAAAATGTTTAAAAATTATATATACACATATATAGCTATGTACACATGGTTTTTATACACACCCACACCCACCCACCCACCCACCCACACACACACGAAGGCAATTACACAGAGAGAACACATACGTTCTTAGTATATTCCTCTCACAAAACTAGCCTGTTAATAAAATGGCAAAACTGCACACTGGTAGGTAATATATACCTAATTGCAGAGAAAAGTTTGTTTTTATAATTGAGGAGCAATAGCTCAAAAATATTTCTACAGTTAAAAAAATAGCTAATGAGAAAAATTACAGCTTAGTTTTTACAAAGTAAATAATAACAATTGCACATGGGTCACCATCTTACCTGTCAATATCTATGACTTTTTGTGATCCTTATCAATTTGTAGAGTCCTTGCTGAGTGCCCTTAGTTCAGTATCTGTAAAAACTGCCATATGTCTTCCATTCCATTGGTGTGCTTAATCGGTTAGGGGAGGAACACTACTATAGACTCGACAGATTGTAACAACTGTTAACTAATGCTCTTGAACTAATAAAGTGACACAAAAATATGTCACTAATAAAATGACACTATTAAGATCTTCTAACACTATTATGAACTTTAGGGATGTGGGGTTGTGGTTAAAAAAAAATTTAGTTACCATAAAAGAATTTGTTTAAAATATGCATATAGCTATTGCTCTAAAGCTAGCCAAGAAAATAAATGCTTTGGAAATGCTAAAACAATTACTGGGATGCTCAAGAGAAACATCTACTTATGTCCTGAAAACTTGTTGAATGATTTCAGATTGCAATCAATGAGTAGAATCTAATTTAATCTAGTAAGAGACATACTGATCTACAGTGGTATAAAACACCAAGTTTAACTCTGGTTGAACTCTAGTGCCTCTTATGATTACTTTAATTCTAGTTACAATAGCATCTTGCAAAATACTCCTATAAGGTAAAACTAGGAATTTTAATTCACAGGGCTATCCTAAAAGTTTATTATTTTTTTCTACCCTGTATATAAAGTAAGCCACTTCTAATTTATTAAGAAATAACCAAAAACCTTAGCATATCAAAATCTTTCTACCAACATATAATTAATTAATATCACCACTTAAATCTTTTCTATCCCATGTCCCCAAGCACTACACATTCCATTTAGGATAAATGAGGTATATTTCATAGAAGGTGGGATTTCTAAAACAGAATTCATCTTCACTGTCTCCCCAAAATGGAAGTCAAAATCTTCACATGAATTTTCTTCCAAAATTGTAAATCTTTTATCAAGGAAAATGAGAATGACTGCTAAAGAAAGACAAAAGTTGAGACAGCAACATATTTTCACAGATGTGACTGTATTGTAAAATAATCGGCATGACAGACTAAATGCATGCCTTAATGCTTGTCTAGGATTTATTTCCATCTCCCTACCCATAACATGAATATCATTTCTTTAATTGAAGAGTTTTCTGATTTTCTCAGTATTGACCATTCATATTGTCATAATATTTTTATGTTTTTAAGTATTCTTATGACTGACTAATCCTAAAGGAAATTGTGTTTAAAAATGAATATGAAGTGAAAAACTCTGACATGGCATTAAAAAGCACTCTCCAGAAGTATTTGTATGTAAATCTACAAGAAATTACTGATAATGATTTAAGCTTGTATATTCTAGGGCAACTTAAGATCTTTCCAAATTTCTGGTCTCAGGCTTTAAACCTTACCTTCCATTATAGTTCTACATAATCTCCATTAAACTGATTTACTAAAGTTCCCAGACTTCTTTTGTTCTTTTTCTATTCCAAATTCCTCCAAAATACTGGGAAAAACATCAAGTTGAGAATTAAAAGGAATTAAATTTATCATCTATCCCAAAGCTTAGACACTCACTACTCTAGTATTACACTAATTAAGTTTGGCCTTGTATTAGAGTTTCTTTAACACTTGCTGGTCTTCAAACTAAAACTGAGGTTCTAGAAGCATAGGGACAATGACTTACTAATCTTTGTATGCCCTATGAATTTTAATCAGTAATTTTTTCTATATTGACCTACACAATAGTAATTTAATATTTTATATTTACATATCACATTACAGAGCATATTGACAAATAATTTTCCTAGTGTATTGAGGTCACTAAAATAATTATGTCTGTGATCCTATCAATAGTCAAAATTGTCTGCCCAATGAAACTGGCTGCCTCCTATCTCACTGTTCAGTCTCAAAGGGAGGGAAGATAGAAGGGAAGAAGGGAAAGAGGGAGGGAGTTGCTGGGTTTGTGAGACAGAGAAGCCTACATTAAATAACAGTAATATAAATTATTAAAGAATGCTTGTACTTATTGTAAGCACCCTAGAGGTCAACTGAGTAAATACCCTGAAGGCACAAACCATGTCTTTTAATTTAGTGTGTAGAGAACTTAGTACACAATAACATATACTTTGGTGCATTAGCAAATATAAAAATGAAGGACCAGATAAAAGTCTAAATGGGTTTTAGTTTTTAAATATTTAAATAATTACTATTTCAAAACTCATCTTTGGAATACTGCCTTTGATTTCGCTCAGACAATTATAAACGTGTTAGAAAGGCATAAAAATTTTTAAGTGTTAATCTTAGAGTTATTATTTTTAGCTATTTATATTCTGCTGATACTGTAAAAACTTTTTACACATTAGTTTGGTCAGAAATAATCAGATGTTGATCAAAACTCCAGAACATACACTGCAATCTATTCCAAAAATCCCTCCAGTTACACACGGGTTTCCATTTAAAAAACTGTTTTTCAGTTTATTTTGGGGAAATATAGTACTGTATGTTAGAGCCAATATTAACTTTTGAGAACAAGCTTCAGAATCAAAAAACTTTCAAAACAGTTTTAATAGGAAAAAGTACTGTGGCAAGAAGGTGATGAACTGGGGACCACGCATGTTTTCAGAAGAGCAACCTGATAAGAAGGCCACGTGAGAGCATCTCCACTCCAAGAAAGCTTATGCTCTGGGCACAGCGATAGCCCTCCTTCGATATATACTCAAAATCCAACATGTCGTTTCCTGGATAAAACACATCTTTCCCTATCCCTAGTAATAGAGCATGGTTTCCCTCTACCAGCCATCCATAACTATAAAGATTCTGGGTAGCATGATCTTTATGCTGGGCCCACAAAAACGTCAGCCTGAAATCATAAATTCTGCTACTAACTAGATAGATGTTAATGGCCCATGAGTGTCTGAACAAGGCTCCAAGTCAGAGCATAAAGAATCTTTACTGAAAGCCAACTAAGATGCTCCGTCCCTTTACTGCAATGGCACTTCGTGACTACTTCCAATAAAACACACAATAAATGAGGCTCTGTGAGTGAGAAAATCCCTAGCGCCTAACAAAGTAAAAAGATTCAAAATTTGTGAAACGAAATTTACAAGACTGGTCACTCAAATGTTCCTTTCTAAGCACCTTTTTAGAATTGTTCCCATTACTTTTGTTTGTCCTCACAACCTGGAAGAGTGCCTGAGTATGACAGGTATTTAATCGTCATGTACTCATTCACTGAAAATAAAGCAAGGGCAGACCAGCTAACCAAACTCAGGCATTAGACGCTTTGAACTTGGAAAGTAACCACATAAACTTGTTCTCTTGTTGTTTTCATTTTCTGTTTTGTTATTTGTTAGCATATTCTAATGGTTTTCAAGGGTTTCCAAGGCTCCAGCTCTATCTAGTATGCCACATCCTAAATAAATTTAGATCAAAACGAGGTATCCTAATAAAAATGTATCATGAAAAAAATAAAAATGGAATTCTGAGATAGAATTAATTTGTGTTCTGTTAACTAGTTTTCAAATAAGATGTCAACTTCCTTCTCTGATACATTTTT